>PHWZ01000031.1:0-141926 GCA_004379285.1 Botryotinia calthae
GGGGTAGCTTCGCTTATATTGATCAATTGGATCGTTGTGTTTTTATAGATTGTATTTAATGGGTAGTGGACGGTATTCATTTTGCTGTGGAAAATCGATTCGGTGCTATCGTGATATTGGAATTTGTATAGAGGAGTAATGGTCCAGGAAGAGAGAGATCTCGAAGAAGATTTGTAGATACCCAGTGTGATATCACAGTTTGTTGAGATATCTATTCCCCGCATTTTGAAAGGTGGTAATTCTCGTGATTGTCGTGGGAAAACGTGACAATACTATTGCTTACGTAGTACATCTTACATATCTTAGTGAACCCCAGCTAATCATTGTTATCCTTGCTCAAGAAAATCAAAAATTGGTAATCCATTTCTCTTCTTTGAAAATTCTCTCTATTAAAGGCGCACTCTGTACTCTGTACTGTGAGACTGATTTCTCCTAGTCGGCCGATTATGATTGTTAGTCAGGAACGCTCAGGGATAGAATAGTCTAACTGAATAGGACTAAGTGAGAGGACCTTGCGCACTTATCTTCACAGCAAGCGTGTTAGCCTTACCGAGTTTAGGAAGTGCATCGATACTTTCTTCACAGTACCATGCTCCAGTCATATGAAACTTCGCGCCTGTCAAAATTGACGGCTAACGCACGATACCGATGCCTCTCTTAACACTGACAGTGACATTTAGAACTTGGGTCTAGTAATAGACTATTGTGCTTCTATCATTATAGTACGGAATTCATTTTACCCCCAGCTTTCCCGGTCAAGTCCCAGTCCTATTTGGGAAGCGGAATCGCTTGTTTCCATTTTGACTGTAACTTGGATGCTATTTTTATCCCACTCACTTTACTTTCCTTCAGCTTTTTTCTGCAAAATTTTCCTATTCATACGCCTTGTCAGTGCACGCTCGATCACACACACGGGTTGCTAGTGTAGCCTTCGTGGAGTGTTCCTAGATCTAAACGCTTAGTTCTAGCTTGGCAGACATAAATCGCAATTTAGTATTTCAAGTCTTAAGGTCTGATAGACTACGCGTGCAGTAGTAAAGAAAACTAAGATAAAGCCACTCGTCAAATCTTCCCTCTATCAGGTATACTAGTTCTGGCCAAATTGGCGATGAAATGCTTCAATTGGAGGAGGATGTTTTCGATATGGACTTGAATCATTTCCACATTCGAGTTATCGAATTTCCGAGAAATCTATCGGGGCGCCCAATTCTTGATTTGTGGCCACCCGCACGTTATGTCGGAGTTTATTTCTGACTATTGACATGTTTTGAGGGGAAAACGGATGAAATCATCGAGTCTGGGCGGCAGGAAGGTGAAAGAATTTTGAGATTGGCGATGGGCGCATGCCCGATTGCTATCTATCACAGGCAGGAGGAAAATTCTATATATTGATGCTTCAACCCAGCCGGTTTTCCCCCATCATACATACTTTCATGTAAATTCTCTAGATCATTCATCAAATTTTCTTGTTATTCAATATGCGGTCTTCCTTGACAACAGTTGCTCTCCTAATGGGTATGACTTTTGCAACCCCGGTGCCACAAGACATCGATTTTGCTATGGTCGAAGCGGCGCCTGATCCCGTTACTACTGGCCCTCCTGTCGGCATGACTGCTCAATCTGTCACCTACGATGCTTCGACCGCTATCGTTGCTGCTACTCAAGCTGTTGCATCTCAATCTGTAGCAATTAGTAATGCTGCCAATGCCCCCAAGGTTAAAAGAACAGCGTGTCAAGCTCAGCCAGCCGGTGCTACTGGAGCTCCAGCATACACTCCTGATTCCCCGTCTGCTTTTTTAGGCAATCCTGGGTTCTCTGATGCCGCTTCTGCTGCTTCCACTCCAGCTGGATACACGCAATCTTTCAAAAATCTCCAAGCGTCCAACAAGTAAGTATTCAAACTTACTATACCTGAGAAACAATCTAACAGTCGCCTAGTGCCTATGGATATATGGGTTTCACTACTCTTGAAACCTATGATTCGGAATTGTGTGCATCGAAATGTTCTGATATTAATGGATGTATGGCCTTCAACCTTTGTGAGTTTATACGTCCAATTCGAAAGAATAATTGCAGCCACGTGCTAACATGCATGCAGACTTTGAGCGTGATCCAAGTGTTGAACCTGGAGCATCATGCGAGGATCCTGCAAGTGTTACAATGATCAAATGTGTGTTCTGGGGTGGCCCGGTCTCTACCGAAAATGCCTTGAACTCTGGACAATATAGAGATAACTTTCAGGTTGTGATTGCTGGATCAAATGGTTATACAAATAACAGTATTGCTCCTATCCCTGGTTATGGAGATGCACAATTTCTGGGAAATGCTGCCATTAATGCGCCATATGATACACAAGGGTTAGTAACAAGAGAAAATCTCTCTTTACAATTGTTGTAATTGTCACAATCGTCGCTAACGTTTTCATTAGATGCAATACGTACATGGGGTCAACGATATTTTCTACTGGTCCCTTCGATGCATCTCTCTGTGCCGCTTACTGTAGTGCACAATCAAAATATAACCTTGAGCACCCTCCATCTGATGGAAGTCCAGTAAAGACTTGCCAATTCTTCAACACTTATCTCCTTTATGTCAACGATCTTTCTCATACACAAGGCCAATATTGTGCCATTTATTCCGAGGCATGGGATTCCAGCTACGCAACCAATGTCGGACAATACCGTGGATCTGATCATTATCTCATTGAACTGTCATATACCTACACCAACGCAACCAACCCAGGATTGACATCTGGAGATAAGACATGTGCTGTTGCTCAAGCATCAGTTGAGATCTCCTACTCATCTCTCCAACCTTATTGTAGCACCCTGCTCGGCTTCGCAGCTGATACTGTAACCGCATCAACTACTATTACCTCAACATTTACATCGACCGTGGTCTCTCAGGCTACTATTACGGTAGCCAATAACCCTCTTACAGAAAGAGCCGACGCCCCAGCGCATCTAGTTAACGGCGCCCCTCTCGTACCTTTCATGGCCGCTAATAACACCACCACTCCAGCAAAGCGCTCAGTTGCTGCTACGCCGGCTGGGCTCATCAAATACCCTGGGACTGTTATCTCATCAGCATGCTCTGCACAAGCTACCAAACCAACTATCGCTGTTACCGTTTACGTAACTAGCTACATCTCGACAACCACTTCAACTACCACCACCTCTACCACCACCGCTACAGCTAGTCATATCCCATCGTTCGTTATTGCCTCCGGATCTGATAAATCCCAATTCGTAACTTACGAAGACGCGGGGAGTTTCAAGATCCTGAAACTATCTCCCATCACCGCAAACTCCGCAGCGAACTTCTACCTCGACGGCCAATCCCTTTACTCGTCAGACAAGACCCGCATCGCCGATACCGACGGTGGTTCTGACTCATCATACATTTTCATGGACACACTTAGCACTGTCGGAAATTTTCCATTGATACAATGTACATTGGGAACATATGATGCATCGGTTGGTGGATATCCTCTATCGTGTATTGGCGGGGGATCTACTCCCCGTCCCGTCTTGCAAGTTGGTGATTCGAGCAGATTGGTACTTGCTAGTAGTTTGCAAACTAATGGTAATATTCCCACTCTATATGCCATTCCGGCGCGGGCGAGCAAGAGGCATTGCGCGAAGGCGCGAAGGAGCACAAAGGTGTAGAGATGATGTTTTTAATGAGGAGAGTGGATTTTATTGCTCGCAGAGATTTGGAGCTACAGGATTTTTAATTATTCTTATTCATGTATCTAGGTACGGGGCTGTGACTTAGTCATAGAAATTTTCTTCCATTGTTGGGCTACAATTCAGACTATTCGAAGACCAGCAACTTGTTGTTTCCCAATTCAAATACAACTATTTTCTTGCATGCAAGAACTCATATGATACTCCACTTGTTGAAGTGAATGAATGTATCCACTTGCATATCGATTCCCAGCCCATTTCATGCCTCCCAGACATACCCTAAAACGCCCATGATGCGAAACGCAGCTCCATATATTACAACGTCTTTAATTCTTCTCTCTCGCTTCCAAAATTGTCTTGTTCAATTTATGATCCCCTGCATTCCGCACCCTTTTCCCGATAGTAGGTCCTAGAAACTCTTCAAGCTGTTTTCCTTCGTCGTCATCTAGATCCATCATTCCATTCACTCCATTGCCATTTGTACCGTTTGTACCATTTGTGAGTGTTTCGGTTTTTTCTGAGAGGCTCATCACCACTTTCATGATCACCGCGATTAACATCTGTATCTCCTTATCATCACCAGTCCTGTCAGTCCTTAACTTGTTCAACACATAATCGAATGCGCCCAAGTTTGGTAGAATCAGAGCTCTAACACCATCGGGACCGCCAATTGCTAAAAGTCCACTGATAGCTCCATAATATTCTCCTGGAGAGCGAGTTGGATCTAGGAAGAATTTCAGACACGATCTTGCTAACCTTGCTCTAAGCTGTGCGTTAGATTCCGTGTACTTCTTTGAAATGATTCCTATGAGAGATGCGGCCGTGTCTCGCAATTGGTATTTTTCTTTCAACTCTTCTGGAGCTCCGGTGCCAAGTTTACGGCCAACAAGACATGTGAGAATAGGCGGGCAGAGACTTGATATGTAAGGCTCGACGAATAATTTTTTGTTTGATACAAGGACATGTGCCAATTTCAACATTGTCTGTAATACGAAGAGATTGCTCAAAGAATGAGTGACTTTCTCAGCAATGAAGTGAACAAAATATGGGACCAGTTGTTGAAGACCTGTATCCGTTTCCACACTTTTCAACGCAGCTTCTCGTAACGTTACGACTTCCGGATCATCGTCATCATCAAGAATAGCTTCGCGTATCTTGTCGAAGAAGAGTATTAATTCTTTCGACACAATATGTTTGACTAAAGGCTTGACCGTAACATTATCGTTACCAGCCAGAGCTCCAAGATTGGGATTCGCACCAGGACCTTTAGGCACAAGGTCATTTGCACGAGCTTCTGCTGTTGTGGGATTTTGTGGAATTGATGGTTGAACGCCTTCAACCGCAAGCCAATGTGCTGTTTTCATTAGCATCATGCCATACCTCAACTTTCCGTAATTTCTTACCAGTAAATGACATATCTCTGGGGACCTTCGGTAGAGGCGCATTAATCAGTTTCTCAAAATCGACCTCCTCGTCCTCAATGTAAAAGAGCGGTTGGCCGGGACCTAAGCTTGCCTCTCCAAATCTCAATGGTCTTGTAGATTCGTAACCATAAAGTGGCTCGACGTCCAATACTTTGAGTGCTTGTGAGATATCCTGTGTGCCCAATACTGTTCTTTTCCCTTGATGCATAAATCGCATTGCTTCGACAATGACCTGGCCGACTCGGTATTCAACTTCTTGCGACAATGCCCTCACTGCCTCTTCGCCCAATTGCGAGATGCCGACTGATTCGGCAACATCGCGAACGTTGTCCGGGTTCCATACTAACTTAGGATCCGCCATGTTGACCTAGTGAGCTATAGAGCTAAGAGGAGGATGGGACGACGACTTCTATTGAATGATGGATTTGTTGCGACTGGTGGTGGAGTACTGTGTACCTACAGCTGAAAGTTTATAGGTGCAGTCAAAAAGAAGAAGAAATCGAGAGGCTGTTGAGATGCTAACATCTGTACGAATAATTATTGTGGTTGGCGCATTCGTTGATACGGCTCGTGGAATATTCTTTGATAGGTACTTGACGTTCAAATAGATAGTCAGAGCTAGAGCACAAGGCTGACCTCTTTCGCGAGGCTACCCATCTAGTCTATTCTACTCATTTCTTGTATATCATTCACTTCACTTCGTTGCACCGAGTTGAGACCACCCTATCTTACATCATAGGTTGGAATGGTTTTTTGATAGACTTTTCTTAAATTAATTCGGTGATAGTGACAGTGATACTTTTGAAGGACACGCCCCCACATCGCTCCCCAGGTCGCGTCGTGCAACACGTACCCCGCTGTCTTCACCCATCCATCACAATTTATTTACCTTTTAAGCCTGCATCCTCTTTCTTTGGCAAATATCTTGCAATATGACAGTTACCACCAATATAGATCTCTATCCTTACCGTGTGTCTGCAGACCCAATCTCCCGTGGCTCGTTCATATTGATTGAAGGACTCGACCGAGCTGGAAAAACAACCCAAGTAAAGAAGTTATGTGATAAATTGTATGCTTCTGGACGAAATGTTAAGCTCATGCGATTTCCTGGTATGTACTATATCGATAATTTACAACTGTAGCAATTTGTTCCTAGATCATCACCCTCCTGATCAAAGGGAAACCTCCAAGCTCATAATTTAAGACAGAACAACCGCAATTGGTCAACAGATAAATTCCTACCTACAATCCTCTACTACTCTCCCAGATCAGTCAATACACCTTCTCTTCTCGGCAAATCGATGGGAGAAAGCCCAAGAAATTCGAGACTTGATTGCTCAAGGGTACACAATCGTTTGTGATCGCTATTACTATTCCGGAATGATTTACACTTCCTCCAAATATTCAATTGATTCTCCAAATCATCTTTCCCTCGAATGGTGCAAAAATCCCGAAATAGGACTGCCGATGCCAGATAGAGTGATATTTTTGGACTTGGAGCCCGAGGAAGCGGAAAAGCGAGGCGGATACGGGGACGAGAAGTACGAAACAAGGGAAATGCAGAGAAGAGTCAGGAATGGATTCCTGACGTTGCAAAATTCAGCCGTCCCAGGGTTCGAGCAGGAGCGACGTATAATGAAGCCCATCGATGCAGGCGATGGTCTAGACGAGGTTGCGGAGAAGATATGGCATGCCGTGAAGGATTTAGTAGAACAAATAGAGAAAGGAGAGCATGGAGAGTTGGGTGTTGTTCGATGATCAGGATAAAAAAGTGGAGAGAAATTAACAAATTATTGAACGAACGAATTCGCATTAAAAACAATAGATGTAGACAGCGATGTAAACAATTTAGAAGGACATACTGGTAGAATGCCAGTGCAAGTGCCCTTTCAAGTTATATTTCTTGATTTGAAGGTCAAAGACCCAGGATAGATAAATATCCAGAATAGACGTAAATGGCGTTAAGACCAAAGAATGAACGCCCTCCCATGATGGTGTTGAAGACCATTGTACCCTCTTTCCAAAACGCCTAATTATGCAAATGCAAATGAATGTGCCACCCCTTACCCATCTGCCTATCGTCTATTCAAACCCACCAAACTGAAAAACTCATTTCTAGTCTTCTCTCTCTTTTCTATGCAACCCAGAACACAACTTGTAATGGTTGTAGCACTTGTTTTCTCAACTCCTCGCATAACCATACATAAGTGGCTCGATTCCATAACAACTGCCACACCTTGTGGCTTGAGAATTTCCATCACAGCATGCGCAACATCTTTTGTAAGTCTCTCTTGAATTTGTAGTCTACGTGAGAACATATCTGCAATTCGGGGTAACTTTGAGATACCGATGACATTTCGATCGGGAATATAGCCAATGTGCATCTGTATTTCGAAACAATTAGCTTTCATTGCTTCAAACACTTTGCTAAGAGTAAACATACCTTTCCGGTGAATGGAACCATGTGATGTTCGCACATACTGAAGACCTCAATGTCTTTGACAATGACCAATTCATTGTGATCCTCATTGAAGATTGCATTATTAACAATGTCCCTAACGTTTTCCTGGTATCCTTTTGTGAGATACAGCAATGCTTTTGCATAACGTTCTGGTGTGGCCAAGAGACCTTCTCGATCCGGATCTTCACCTATACATTCGAGAATTGTGCGAACTGCGCCGGTCAATTTTGTCATTCGGATGGCTGCTTGTTCCGGGGATTCATCGAGACGTTCTCGCGCGCCTATACCTGGGATAAAGTTAGCCATGTGATCGAGAGAAATCCGATATTCTCGTCATTTGATGCATGTCATAAATTGAGAGATGACGACATACTAGGACGGCTTAATCCATCAAAATCGATGACTGGACTTGGACTTCTGGAGACTTCAATTGGAGTTTCTTCTGGAGTATCTGCAGTCGCCTCATCTCTTGGATCTCGGGCAGGTTTGGTGCTGACGCTGTGTCTTCTATGTCCATGACCATTGGCCTTTGACTTCTTCTTCTTCTTCTTGCTCATTTCCCCGCCTTCCCCATGATTCTCCGATTTGCGTTTGGAGCTTGCGCCATTGAATTCTCTATTCTCCTTCTCTGTTTCCTCCTTGTTCCCCTCTAAATTGGAGAATTGTACCATTGCGAAATGTCAGGAATTGAATGGAGAAATACGTTTTATTGTATTTGATAAGGCGGAAAAAAAGTCAATAATAATATGTGTAAATGGGGGTCGATTGCAATCAAAGAAAATTTACCCGTGAGGGATTAGGTATTGTTCTCCGAGATAGGCTCGATTGGCTATCCAACGCAACGCTAATAAGTATCTAGTAATTTTGATGCAGCTTAGAGCATAGGTAGGCAGGCTCGCAGGTAAGGGTTCGTTCAGCCTTGCGTGAATTGAAATGTCACCTCACCAATCTAACAAAAGGAACAACGGAAATGTCTTATTAAATACCTAGTAATCGGGTCTCACTCTTATTAATACCTACATTTACAATATTTCCATTCTCGACCAAATCTATACATTTTCACGAAAATCCATACAACTCCAATCATTTTCCCCGTGTATATAACACGCAGGACTTATCAAGTATACGGTGCCGATAAGAGCTTCAGTTCCTACGGCTATTTACGACTTATCAATTTAGCACTGATTATTAGCTCAAGAATCAAGTGCGCCAGTCAATATGGCGTCTCCACCAGGACCGACAGAATTTCCTCACAATTCCCTTTCCCTCACAATACCTCCTAGTCCATTGCCGCTATCTACAACTACGACATCGCATACACGTCGAGCTTCCGAGGTTATATCGATCAAACGCCGGAAAGCAAGTATGATATCTACTACCTCAACGCACTCTGCGCATCCTCTGCGCCAAACTTCGTTCCCTCCCGAGTCTACTGTTTATACGCCTGGCTATGAACGCTCACCAAGTGTTGATAATATGTCTCTTGTCAGTGGAAGCGTCGCGGGTGGCCAGTCAAAAAGAAAACGCGCAAAGAAGTCAAAGGGTGGAAAGAGTGATTTTGAGGGATCCAATGTAGGCGTGGGAAAATCAGAAGGTCCTGCCTCAAAGAAACGTCGGACATCCAACAGCAATATCGAAGAAGAGGAAGAAGATGACAATAATGTGGATCAAACAATGACATCGATGACGTCTAGTATAGAAGAGAAGCAAAGGGACATTCAACGAAGAGCTTTATTGGCAAACCATTTGGATCCAGAACAATTCGAACGTTATACCGCTATGCGAGCTGTAAAATTTCCCGATGCTACCGTTAGGAGAATTGTGAATCAGACTTTGTCGCAAAGTGTACCGGGTACTGTCATTTTGGCGGTTAAGAGTGTGGCCAAACAGTTTGTTGGAGAGTTGGTTGAGAATGCAAGAAAAGTACAGGACCAATGGATCCAAGCTGGAGAACCAAATTCTGGATTAATAATTCCTCCAGCGGAGAACACGACTATGGTGAATGGGGAAGATAACGCCAGTCAAGTAAACGTAACCAAGGAGACGAGGAGAGCACCTTTGCAGCCGGATCATTTGAGGGAGGCATTGAGAAGGCTGAGAGAGGGAAATGAAGATGGATTGGCTGGACAGCTGAATTTATGGCAGTTGCAACAGCATAGCGGAGTTGAGAGGTTTGGTTCTAGGGTCAGGGGGAAAAGGCTGTTCAAATGAAGAGGGTGTGCGTATACGACTGAGAGTTTTCATCATGCATTTGAGCGATATGGAGTTGGGGTTTAAGGAGCATAGGAAAGTGTCATTTATTGGAGTTAAGGATGAAATATGTCATCTGGAAGGATCACAGAGATAGACCGTGAATAACGAAATTCGATACAACATTCTACTAATCAACCATACCAATTACAGACGCTCCTGTTATGGCTTGTAAACCTACTACAATTTTCTCTGAAAGTCAATCCAAAGCAGCAACGAGCAAGATGCGAAGCACTGATGGAGAATGATCTCAATATCTGGTCCAATGCTTCGCTTCGTTGCCGTTGCGATTTGCAAGTACTTTAAGTCTTACTACCAAGTGGTATGCTGAGTGAAGCATCAAAGATTATTGGTTCATTGAGAAAATTGTAGATACTCACCAAAGTGCATCAAGTAACAAGTTATTTGAGAGCTCGAAACACAGCAACCTCTGCTGTTTCCCATTTTGCCCCTCCACCTGATTTTCGTGACTCTGTTATGAGATTCGAGGCAGGAGAATATCATCCACAGGATTCTCGACCAGAAAATCTTTTTGCAAAAGACGCTGGAATAATTAAAGTAAGCAGTTCACTTCACTTCATGGGATCCGGAGCTATAGATTTCCACCCATAAAGACAATAGATGAAGGTAACTAATAATAAGTCTCTGTACAGCAGTTCATCCCACCGACCCTTGGGGTTGGTGGATCCTTGGTGGGAGCTTTGCGTCACGTATGAATAGTCAATATTTGACCGTGGGAAAGTCATTCATTAAAAAAATGTTATAAT
This sequence comes from Botryotinia calthae, assembly GCA_004379285.1. Lineage (NCBI taxonomy): Eukaryota > Fungi > Ascomycota > Leotiomycetes > Helotiales > Sclerotiniaceae > Botryotinia > Botryotinia calthae. The sequence goes on from PHWZ01000031.1 coordinate 10,592, forward strand.
TCATAGTGAATTACCACCAAGAATTTTGTTCATAGACCTATGATCTTGCCATAAACGACCGCTACAAAACGTTGTGCACCTCGACTTGTCATATATATAACTGTCACTTGCAATTGTTGCATATCTGAGTCTCGGATAATTGCTTTCAAGTTCTCACGAAATGTCAACGGACCACCAATGGCTCGCTCGCATCTGCCGATTGATCTAATCACATGAAGATAAGAGGCTTATCTTAGATCTTATCAAGGCTGGAAGCAACTTCCCTTTTGAGGTTTGAATGTGTAAAGCTATCCGCAAGTGAATTGAAGGGCGTAGTTCAAAGGAACCCCGCTCAATCAAAAGATGAATTCACCCGGGAGAGTTTTAAGGTATTTTGGGACCTCGCGGCCTCCAAGTCTTTCTTTAATAAGCAAGTTCTACAATCTATTTTGAAACACATCAGTAGCTAAGATCTATCAAAGACAACATACGACCCCTCATAAACCCCATTCCTCACCCCGCGCCAATTCATTGCCCTCGATCAAGAATCGCCTGCTTCAGTATGGCAACTAAGGAAAAGCAATTGGAAACCAGTGACCTGAAAGGTCTAGGTGGAACGACTGATCTATCACCAACTCCGGAGCCTCACCATGAAATCAATGCTTGGTCTGGTCCAGGACAAGCAGCATTCGATTTCCGCAGTAAGAGCTTCACTCATTCTGTCCAAACTGTTACTGACATCTTTGGCAGGCGATGTAGTAACTACTCCAACCAAATCCATGTTAACAGCTATTCAAAATACTACGCTCTTTGACGATGTCTTTGCTGAAGACCCAACAACCAATTCGCTCGAATCCTATCTTGCACAGATTACTGAGCATGAGTCTGCCATTTTTGTTCTCTCCGGTACCATGGGAAACCAAATTGCTCTCCGTTCTCACCTTATTCAACCTCCCTACTCTGTACTCTGCGATCATCGAGCCCATATTCTCGAGTGGGAAGCTGGCGGAACTGCATCTTTGTGTGGGGCTCTTGTGAAGGGAGTCGTGCCCAGCAATGGCGTTTACTTGACTCTAAAGGACATAGAGAAATCTGTCACTATTAGTGATGACATACACTCATGTCCGACAAGGGTTATAAGTCTGGAAAATACACTGGCTGGTACGATCATGCCGCTCGAGGAGGTCAGGGCGATTTCAGGATTTGCGAGAAAACATGGCATCAAATTACATATGGACGGAGCTAGAATTTGGGAAGCTGTTGTTGCTGGAGCGGGATCCCTGACAGATTTTACAAAGGAATGTGATAGTGTTAGTTTATGTTTTAGTAAGGGATTAGGCGCACCAGTTGGAAGTATGTTAGTGGGCAAGAAGGATTTTATAAAGCATGCTAGATGGGTTCGGAAAAGTATTGGAGGAGGACTTCGCCAAGCTGGTGTTTTGACCGCGGCTGCGAGAGTTGCGGTTGATGAAACATTTGGAAAGGGTCCAAATGGAGAAGGGGGTCTCTTGCGCGAAAGTCATAAGACAGCCAAAAGAATCGCGGCTTTGTGGGAAGGATTAGGTGGAAAGTTGCAGCAACCAACCGAAACTAACATGGTGTGGCTGGATTTGGCAGATGCGGGTGTTTCGGCGGAAGAATTCAGAGAATTGGGAAAGGAGAAAGGCTTAAAACTTCTTGCTGGCCGATTGGTGGTGCATTATCAAATCGGAAATCAGGCGGTGGAGAAGCTGGAGGAGATTATGAAGGTTATTCTCGAGAAAAAAGGAAAGGGCACCATTGAAGTTGCGAACAAGAAGCGAAAAATCGGAGAGAAGGATTATGGCACTTAAGTGCTGTCCTTGCATATAAAACGTCTTATTGAGAATATTTGGAGATGTAGGCAGATGCCGTTCTCATTCTATATTCCTCTTCATATATCTGATGGTCGGAATACCTATGTACGCAAGATAGATAGTTTGTAGCTAAGCTGGACTAGTGCAGGCGAAATCCATATTAGACAGAAGATAAAAAAAGTCAGAATGTAAACAATAAAAACCAAGAATCCAATGAAAGATTGCCATTCCAGCTTCTCTTTTCTCCTCTCCTCTCCTCCATCTTCCTCACCACAACCACAGCAATGCGTTGGATATCTAGCTCTCTAAATGAGAAGGTTCCCGGAGAGAAAATGACGGGATGTGATTTCGAAGCGTCGGAATTTGGATGAGAATAGCAGTGTATTGGTCTAGCTTTATGATAATACTTACTATATGGAAAGGGATGCTCATCCGATTGATGAGTGGAGTGGGAATCTGGTTGATGCTGGATCTTGTGAGATGAGAGGGATGCAATAGTTTCGTATTCAAAAGGTTTCATATGTAGTTTCAAGTCCAGGGAAATTGAGAAGATTGAAGTAAGGTGGATGCTTTGAGCGCGCTGGATCTGGTTTGTGAATATGAAACGGAATACATGCCACCCTATTGGAAAATGAGGATATAAAGACTAGGAATGCGCTGGGAGTTTGTTCGGTTAAGCTGTTTTTAGGAATCTTAGAGTTTATGATTGCGTGAGGGAAGACAAATGTACTTCTCGTACTGCATCCCTCGTGCTGGGGTAGATCGAAAAAGAACAACCCGTCCTATATCTCCATTATACAGACACCTTCACTGAATAGGTTGCGGCTCCACTAAATGTTTTCCTGGCCATGCCCATTGGTATACCATTCAAATATTAAATACAAAATACAATTTCGTACAAATCCTCTCTTGACCTGCCTATTTGTTGTTAATTCGAAACTTGCTCGAAAGTCTAGGAGCGATTCTTCAGGATTATGAGAAGAGCTCAAAGGGACTTGTTTGAGAAATTCTGAAGCCTAGCTCCCGCTCAGCGGCAAGCAAGGAATATATCACATAAGCTAATATCTTTGAACATGTTCAGGAAAAGACCACTTTTTTACTTCAAGACAAATGTCCAGATCATACCGAGTCATCCAGAGAGATAGTCGAGATCTCGCTACAATCAAACTCAAATTATGACGATGTCAAGCCCTCTTCCAGATGCAATTCGAGGATACATATGTACCTAAGTGTAAAAAACCGCTGTGACGCTCGCCGCAAAAGCAAGTACAGGTGCAGGAACAGTAATACGAATTATTTTATGGTATTTGGGAGCAGCTAGTCGAGCTAGTCGCCATTCCAAAGGGCATTTGGGGAATCTCCATTAATGTATGGATTCCCTCAGGTAATCAAGTTGATCAAAACATCAAAACATCAGAACATCAGACTTGAGTGATGACAGTGTTATTAGTGTGTACCTGAGTACCTATTTTCCGGTCCGAAAATGGTCGAGCTAACTTGATTTGGTATTAGCGTAGTTTCTACTCCAAAGCCTCGGTCCCAGAATCGATCGGTATAGATTGCTCTTCAGGTAAAGAAGAGTTCGGAAGACTATTGTAGATTTTAATTTTATTTAATTATTTGGTATTACGAATATTCGATTCAAAGTATACTGTTAGGTTATTTGGAGAGAACTGAAAGAAGGGAGAGAACCAGCTGTCAAACACGACAACTAATAAAAGTAGCTGCCCAGCTAAAGCTACCAACTCTATACCGCAACATTCACGAATTCACGAAATAATTGATTCAGGATGTCAATCGCAACAAGCTCTTCGAACAGTGCAATGGGGCTCCCGTTGAAAAATAAGAAACGGAAAAGAAGACATCAGAATAAACCTGCCATCTCTGCGAGATTGATTCTGGATGAGCATGTGAAAGGGGATATCGGAATCATATCTGGGGATTTAGCAAAAGACCTGTGTCTAGGACAGAGCGGTGTACCTGATGATACAGTTCATTACATTGCGATCTCTCCTTGTAGCCCCTCGACAGCAGTTGAAGACTCGGTGTGGACTGTTGTTCCTGTTCGGTCCTCGAACAATTTGGCAACTTCCACTGTGCAATTCTCACCCGAAAACCCGACTTTACAAGCATTCGCGGAAACTTTGCAGAGGATCGCGCCTTCCAAATTATCGAGCAACAGTCGAAGCGGGATTGAGATACGCGTCCTAGACATAGTACCTTTGCCCTTAGAGACAGTGTTTGTTACGATCGAGGCGGAATCTGCGAAGAGATTAGAAAATGGAGAGGGGACGTTTCACGGAGAACGTCCACAGATGAATGGGCATACAAAGTCACTTAGTAATGGAACAAGACCTGAGGATAAACTGACCAAGGCAATTCGAGAAGCCTTAAGATCGCTGAGAGTTGTGCACACGGGAGATTATGTTCAATTACCTTTACAGCCTCATCCAATCACCCACGTTCCTCCCCCTCCAGCAAAAGTCACCCTTAGCGAGCCTGTAGGACAAGGACTACTGTCACCTAAAACCAAAATAATCGTCACCCAGACTGGACACTATGCGAAAAGTCCACGGAAACACACAGTCATCCCATTAAATGGAGGGTTGAACCAAGTGATGGAAGAGGACGAGGATACAAGTAATGACCAATTCTATTCCGCTGCGGAGGACAGATACAAAACCGATACTGCTTTTGAAGGCGAATCTGATTATGTTACAGAAACAGACACCGAGATTGAAAGTAGTGTCGACAATGACAGTCTTTCGGATGATTCGATGGAAGATATGATTTCTCTTCAAGTACCCGTATTACCATCTCATAATGCCAGCGGAATCTCGACGATACAGCCTGGATCTCCCCAGACGATTATTCCAGGTGGACGAAGGGCAACCGGCATTGCTACCCCAGGCTCTGTATTCTCCTCTTATACCGCGACTACTCGTGCAGGTGGACAAAGTGGAAGATTGTTCAAAACGCAAGGATTAGCAAGACCGCTCTCTGACGAAATGCTGCACCCAAAGCCTAATAGTGATGATGACGAGGAGGCGAGAATATTCGTTGATATCAATTCTCTAACTAAAATCGGGTGTTTCTCAGGAGACTGGGTGCGGTTAGAAGCAGCTGCAGAACCACCTGCCAATGGCGTTGGGCTTTGGGGACTGGGGAGCTTAGGAGATGTAGAGGAGGAGAAGCCCTGGCGACCTGTGAAGGTTTTTGGTCTACCCGAAAGCTATTCACATCGCCCCATGACCAAAATATCACGTAGCAAACAAGAGGGTCGAAGATTGTCGTTCTTTGAATCACAAGTCCAAAAACCAGCAAGCCCATTGGCTTATATGTCGCCTCTACTTCTTGCGAACTTTGAAAACACATCATATTGTCGCATTGCACCTCTGAAACGATCGCCACAATCATTGAAGACACCATTAGCTAAGATCAATAGCTTTTCGAATCCCCCCATAGCAAAAGATTTGACTCTCATGAAGATCTCAACACCTGCTTCGAATGAACGCACTTTGCAAAACGCTCTCTTTGCTGGACTGAAAAAGTATTTCTCTCAAAAGACGAGAATCATAAGGAAGGGTGATCTCATTGCCGTTCCGATTGATCAAGGTCTTGGGCGAACTTTACAATCGTCAACAGGTGAAGACTTTGAAATCGATGAGATGTTTTCACATGCATCATTGGCTGAGGCAGAACCAACTAAATCGGCCAAGACTACTGCTGCGGCTTGGTACAGAATAAGCTATGTTGGTTTGACAAAGGATAGCTCAGATACCAATGATGAAGACGATATATGGGGTGGCGTTGTCTCAATAGACGCATCAAACACACGTATGATGCAATCGGGCAGTGAGAATAGTCGATTACCTGCAACTATGGAGAACTCTTGGGAATATTACCTTGGTCTGAAGTCAATTTCTAAGACTGATCTCGAATCCAGCGCAATACCGGAGGTTAAAAAACCACATGTCACGACTTTACAACGGCGTTTGAGAGAGTTGATCGCCGCAGCTACAAGCCCTAGAGCTATACATCTGAACTTACCACCGCTTGCAATTCTTCTTGTCTCCACGCAACGTAGCATTGGAAAAGCAACGCTAGCAGTTAATGCGTGCGCAGATATTGGTTTACATACGTTCAAGCTTGATGCTAAAGATGTTATCAACGAAAGCGGAGGTGGAAGCGACGTTAAAACTGCTGGATTTCTAGAGGCACGCGCTGAAAGAGCTATGAATTGCGGTCCCGCCTTTTGCGCACTTCTCATACGCCATATTGAATGTCTTACTGCTGATAGAATGGTCACTACATTGAAAGACATTCAAAGTGGAACGAGGGTTGTTATTGCAACTACAACCGAGGTAGACAAAATCCCAGACGGTATTCGAGGTTTGTTCACCCACGAACTCGAAATGACTGCTCCTGATGAGTGGGAGCGGGAGGGAATACTTCGTGCTATTATTGAAGACCAAGCAATTTCTCTAGCACCAGATGTGGATTTCAGCTCCGTCGCCGTAAAGACTGCAGCCCTTGTAGCTGGCGATTTGCATGATGTTGTGGATAGAGCTCTCGTGGCGCGTAACTCTCGGATAGAAGCACTCGCAGCTGCATCCACAAATTCTGAAAATGTTATTACAGTTCGCGATATTTTACTTTCTGCTGGGCCAGCAGGTCGTTGTCTTACCAAAGTCGATTTCGATGTTGCAGTAGATTTTGCAAGGAAGAATTTTGCTGATGCGATTGGTGCACCTAAAATTCCAAACGTCGGTTGGGATGATGTTGGTGGACTGTCCAATGTCAAGGAAGCAGTAATGGAAACTATTCAATTGCCTCTGGAGCGACCTGAACTATTCGCAAAAGGCATGAAGAAACGATCTGGCATTTTGTTCTACGGTCCTCCTGGAACCGGAAAGACTTTACTGGCAAAGGCCATTGCCACTGAATTTAGTCTCAATTTCTTTAGTGTTAAGGGACCAGAATTGCTGAACATGTACATTGGTGAATCCGAGGCCAATGTTCGGCGAGTCTTCCAGCGTGCACGTGATGCACGACCCTGTGTTGTTTTCTTCGACGAGCTTGATTCTGTGGCACCCAAGAGAGGTAATCAAGGAGACAGTGGTGGAGTGATGGACCGCATTGTATCACAATTATTGGCCGAGCTAGATGGCATGTCCGATGGAGACGATGGTGGTGGAGGTGTCTTTGTTATTGGTGCAACAAATCGACCGGACCTTCTCGATGCAGCCTTGTTGAGACCAGGAAGATTTGACAAGATGTTGTACCTGGGAGTAAGTGATACCCACGAGAAGCAAGAAACTATTCTAGAAGCTTTAACGAGAAAGTAAGTTATCTGACATTTCCTCGCCTTGAAACACACTAACTCAGACAGGTTCACACTTGCTCCTACGCTATCTCTTGCTCGGGTTGCTTCTACGCTTCCTTTTACATATACAGGTGCCGACTTTTATGCACTTTGTTCGGATGCTATGCTTAAAGCTGTAACTCGCCAAGCATCCTACGTGGATTCACATCTCGCCAAACTTAACTCTGAACGCGGAAGCGAGGGTAAAGGAAAGGTTTCAACCGCTTATTGGTTTGACCACTACGCAAAAGAAGATGATCTTCGCGTAGTTGTACAAGAAGAAGATTTCGAAGCTGCAGGAAGGGAATTGGTTCCTAGTGTTAGTGCCGGAGAATTGGAGCACTATGCGAGAGTTAGAGGCCAATTTGAAGGCAATAAAGATAAAGACAAAGCCGCGCAAAGACCCAGCTCATCGAGTAGCTCAAGAAGCTCGAGGAAAGGAAAGGGAAAAGGGAGGGCTGATGTCAAAGGCAAAGGAAAGGCCAAAGATATGGGTGACTGGGATGAGAATGCTGAGGATGGTTATTATAATGGCACTGACGACGAACAACTTAATGGTACTATCAGAGTGAAGCCAAAGGGAAAAGAATCTGTACAAGGATTGTTCCAAGATGGAAGCATGGAAGATGAAGAAAATCTATATTAATGATGTATAAGGATACAAAAAAGCGTATGCATTCGGAGGAAGATAATATATAATAGGTTTAGGACAACCAAGTATGTACCTTCAACCGTAAAAATCGAATTGAAATCACACTCAAAGTCCCTCCTGGTCGTAACATGTTCTCTGCTTTACATGCTCACATTATGTGCTGTGAAACTCAACCACTTCAAATATCTCCTCATGATTCCCAAACGTCTCCCGATGCGAAGAGAGAACTCCGAGAGCACTGACCCCCTGTCAAAAACATAAGCTTTATCTCACATGTCAAAACGCCAATCCAAACGCCACATAACTTTACTCATCCAACTCTCAAGCCACTCGAGCCACTCATACACATATCGGTCATGCACGGCTCAATGAGTTGACTCAGTTGGTTCAGAAACATGAATTTCGCATCGTTTTATAATTGTAAAGGTAAGGGTATCGCGTCTCCTACTTTTGTTTCACGAGCATTTCTCTCTTTGCGTTTGTGAGGCTGTTCTCTGTTTCGATTTGTTATTCCCTGTTCCTTTCTCTCATTGTTTTGCAAGGTATTGCTCGCAACTCTGGGTTTCAATTGGTAAGTTGAATTGTTCGAGTTGGTGTTTGCAGATTACGAGAGACGGGGGCAGGGGACATAAGGATCGTCGATTTCCATGATTTTGAGAGCTCCACTTGAGCCAATAATTTGAATGACTTCGAGGTTCAATTCGAAGAAATTCGAGTACGTACGATATTCTGCCATGCCCAACAAACCGGAACCCGAGTCCGCCTATGCGGGCCAAGCTGCGAAGCTCTCTCATATCGATCCCGAGGACGATCATGATGGCGCTGGAACAGCGATGAGAGCGGACTATCTGACGGCAAGAGATACAGTGGTTGTTATGGAGGATGGAGGTCGATTGCCCGGGCCTCCGTTGGAGGAAGCTGAGAGATTGAATGGACTCAGGAGACAAGCGAGAGGAGTTGGTGGTAACATGATAAGTGAAGTCGAACGGTCAGAAGAGATCGTAGGTGAAGAGAATCGATTGGCAGCGGGCGAGAAAGGGAAAGATTCACATGATGTTGGAGGGAATGACGGGCAAACAACAGGCCAAGGCTCTCTTCAGAAGACTATGCCTCCCTCACAAACACATCCTTTATTCCCACCTCTGCCGCTATACGGCCCGTCGTCATTCACAAGAAATTTACAATGTTGGACATTCAGGACTACTAGTTTTTTCATTACCTGTGCAGTTTTGGGAACTGTTATGATGGGAGCGGGAGTTATGACTGTGCCGGCTATTTTTAGTTATTTATGGTATAAGGCTACATTCAGGGATCCATGGCAAGGGCGGGTATTCTACGAAGAAGAAAAATTACGAAAAAAGAAGAGGCAAGAAGAGGAAAATCGTTGGAAGAAGATTAACCGCCAAAAATTATCCAAGGAAAAAGTGAATGATATTGAAGATGATGCGGGGCAAGGGGATTTTGTACCAACAGAGGGAGGTAAAGATCCGCTGGTTTGCGATGTGGGATATTATGCACGAAGGGTAGGACTAGACGTCGAGGAACTAAAAGTTCAGACAGAAGATGGATTTGTTATTGTCCTTTGGCACGTATACGACCCAAGCGAATATACGCCCATGACGGCAAAGCAACGAGCGGCTCGGGGCCCAGAATTGTTCACTGGTCGGGGCCCAAGTCGACCACTTGCTTCAGACTATAATCGCCAATCAAAGTATCCCGTCCTAATGATTCATGGTCTCTTGCAATCATCTGGTGCTTATTGTACCAATGATGACCACTCCCTGGCATTCTATCTATGCAAACAAGGCTATGACGTTTGGCTCGGCAATAATCGATGCGGATTCACGCCAGAACATACACTGCTTGACTACGCTGATCCTCGCATGTGGTCTTGGAATATTCGACAGATGGGTGTTCTGGATTTGCCAGCACTTACATCTCGGGTTTTATCCGAAACTGGCTTCCCCAAACTAGCCCTCATTGGTCACTCTCAAGGGACAACTCAAACATTCGTCGCTCTCGCAAAAGAGCAACGGCCTGAGCTGGGTGAAAAAATCAGCGTATTTTGTGCATTGGCCCCAGCCGCATATGCGGGACCGCTTATTGACAAGGGTTATTTCAAATTCGTGCGCCTGATTTCTCCTTCGTTCTTTCGCATCATCTTTGGGATTCATGCTTTTCTTCCGTATATGATGGTCTTCCATAAGATTATTCCAGGAAAGATTTTTGGTACTCTAGGATATCATGTATTCCACCTTTTGTTCAAATGGAGTGATGCTAGATGGGATAAAGGAACCCGAGATCGATGTTTTCAATTCGCTCCTGTGTATGTAAGTGCAGAGAGTATGAGGTGGTGGCTAGGGATGGATGGCTTTGCAAAGCACGGGTGTATATTAGCAACGAAGGAGGAGAGTATGCAGGAAGATGAAGAGGACAGATTAGAGACATTGGAGAATGAAGGAAAGAGAGAACCTAAGAGGAATAGAGCTTGGTACAATGAGCAGGTACCCCCGTTTGCATTATGGGTGTCGGGATCCGACGATTTGGTCGATGGGAGAAAGCTACTCCAGAGATTTGAAAAAGGAAGAGAACCGTGTCTGAAGGTCGTGCATCAGAAGGTGATAGAGGAGTATGAGCATTTGGATGTCATCGTATGTATCCCCCACTATTTTCTCATTTTTCATTTCTTTCCACCTATAGCATAAATAGTCTTTCATATTCTTGGTAGCCTAAACTAACATATAAATTCGATAGTGGGCCGTGGACGTCCTTGAAAAGGTAGGCCGAGAGGTCAAAGAAGTGATTTGGAAGACATGTTCAGCACCGGACCGAAGCAACTGTCGTGTTCCACTTGGATGTGAACAAGTAGGAGTTTGGGACGGCGTAGAGAGGTCCGGTATTTTTGAGAGTCGAGATTTTGCAGAGAGCTGTCAAAATCTAAGTGACAGTGATCGTACCCTGTGAGCAGGGGTCGAAGACTGTTCGAGTATATATGACAGAATTAAGGCGATAGGCATCCATGAGAACAGCTAGGAGGGGGGGATCATCTCTTACATAAATTATGACGGCGTTCTCGGCACTACTACTGTATAAACATACTAACATAATCTGGATAAACAGAAATGGAAAGGAACAAATGGCGCAATTGTCCTCGAGACTTATACGACCTATACTTAAAGATCGATAGCATCATAACTCATTTAATCAGCGATATTTTAATAGAATGTATTTATTAATGAGGATAGTCTTTTCATCCTTCTATTGTATAATTAGTGTTTGTACCTAAGTCTAGATAATAAAGTGTAGATATATATTCTGGCTTGTTGGGATTTTTGACGTGTAAATTTCTACGTATGCATGAACACGTAGAGGCGTACTTGGAGAATTAATAAAAAAGTAAGATTAAATGCTATCACAAAAGTAAGTTTTACTTTCGCACAGCAAAGCTAGCCACCCATTGAGCGTGGATTGGTAGTGAGGCTTGCAAAGATTCTAATTTGAAGTTTCTCGCTAAACATTATTAGATCGTCTCGATCATTTACCAACCACCTCACTTTTTTATACACTTCCATCCTTCGCAGCATAGCATTGAACATCTGGGTTTTCTTTGTAAAAGTCTAAGATGATGTAATAGTGTGACCTCATTTGTGCCCAAATTTGACTGACAGTCTGGATTGTTGATCTTTGCCGCTTCGATGGATTGATTTATGCTAGATGCTGGACGCTTGACACGGTGGAGTACTTGTTGTGATTATTAATAACCAACGAAATATCTGATGACTTTCGTAGAAGATATTAGATTGACTCTTGACTTCTGAGGAAAAGATAGTTTTCGAGTTTTCGACGGAAGAGGTCATTCTCGGAGCTGATCTAGATGACTAATTGATATTGATGCCACCCACTTCAAGCTCACAGCTATTCAGTCATCTAGGCGGGCTACTAGTGCACGGTTAATACTTGATTGGAAAGTGAATATTCTATATTGTCTGATCTTGAAGAGTGTTAGTATATAGCTTTTTCATCTGGAAGGCTGATGTGATAGTTTTTTGATGATAGTGCAATCTATTTAATTGAAAATAGTAGAGTAGACGGAACATTTTAGCTTCGGTCTCTTGGTATCCATATACCATCCACTTCCTTAGATTAAGCTGTATTCGATGTATATTACATTTAATCGAACAACGAAGTGAATATCCGGATTGTGATACAAATTATGTGAATGGCGGCTAATACATCCGGCCTGCGAAATTTAAAGACGCGAATATCTGGGCCCCCTTTGTTCTCTCGCTAAGGAGAAGCAAAAAAGTTAGATTGTCGAATGTCGTTGTGTTCGTAAAACGATTAGTATCAATGTTTATTATCTCCATAGTAGGGTTTTATTCTTCGTTAATCGAGAAGTACAGCTCGATTTAGTGTTTTGAAGCTAGTTTCTACGAAGAGCAAGCCTAGATTTCTTTAGTAGTTGTAAATGTTTTCAATTCGGTGGCCCTTGATGTAAGGAGAGTATCCTGTGCTTTGAATCTGTCATAGAACTCGGAAATTCTAGAATAGAAAGTCAGATAGATGAAGTCATGCTTCACTCGTGATTCTCTCTGTTTACTTGCCTCCACTCGCTAACATTGCGAGGCTACCATTGCTAGATTTGCCACGAAGACAGCCAAATTGTATAAAAATTCTGAATATCCCAGATGATTCGATGCGTCATGTGTTCTAGATCATAGAAATTCTGCTGAAAAATATTATTGTTTATCACGGTATCAATAGTTTGCCGCATTGTCTTCATTTTGTTGCACGCCTAACATCCTCTTCCGTATTTTCGTGAACGGTCGTCGGCACGAAGGCGAAAGCCTAGCCTTAATCTTGTTGTTCCATCTCTCTTCATCAAAACCATTCTTCTAATAGGCAGCGATAGAAGCGGCAAGTTAAAATTGGCCCAGGTCGTCTAGTGTAGCTGGGCAGAAACTACGGTACTCGCCTGTTAATATATGTTCGGCGGAAGTCTGGCTGCTTGTTCCAACAGCAATCTATTCTGAATCCAGTAGTTCACCAAAATTGCGGATGCGAGGATTAGTTGATTGTTCAAGAGTTTAACTTAGAAGAGGAGGGGATGCTTCTGACTCGCTTCGCCCAAGTGCTCAACCTTAGGCACAGACCACATGCGGACACTTTTCCTGAATGTGTGTAATTATAAAAAAGCAGCCGTCACGGCCAGCGGCAGCGATTCAATACTATTAGCAATGCATGGTAAGGTTGTCTTTCCCCACATTCAAAGTCTACTTGTTATCAAATGGAAGATTTAGCTACCATGAGACATTATTTTTTCTGGGGGGATTAGTGCAATATGAAATTAGGAACCCTATGGCTGTTCTTACATAGCAAATACATAATCGAGCTTGTGTACACGAGGTTCCGTCACTATGAATAGCCACCTCTATTTCGTTCATCAGCTAGAAGAAACCTGGTGATGGGAAAACTTAACCAAAAACTCGAAATTGAAATCATGCATAAATGTGACACCACGGAAAGAATAATTAATATTGTATAATCGCGTGGTCACATGGATCTCGATCAGAAAATAGACCACTTGAGATACACTTGATTCACATGAGACTCGCAATAAGACAAATCGATACAGCTTGCATGGAATCCATGTTTGCAATGGAAAACCTCAGCGTTTGTCATCTTGCAACTTTTCCAATCTAGCTCGGAGAACACTTCACAAAATGGGCAGCAGCAACCACGGTTAAATCGTCTGTAATCTTGGACCACAATCTATCATGGAGGTATTTCTTTATTCTGTATGCAGGCAAGTTCTTAAGTGTGCTTCCTTTTCTATAGAGAAATATCTATAGGAAAGTTGAGAAAGTTATTTAGTTCTGATGTCAGGAATTCGGTCTCAGGACTGCGAGGTCTCTTCCAACTAGCAATAAACCAAAGCTAGCGATATCCTACTTCACGAGGGTATATCATACCAGAAATCTCGGTAAAACTTCAAATTATCGAATTGGAAGTAGCAACGCAATACAAGCGTAAGAGTACCACTAAAGGTCATGAGGTATCATAGAAGGGGATAGGAGAATCGTGGAACTGACCCCATCTGTCCGGAACTTTTTTTCTGCTGTCTGTTTTCTTAAGATACTCGTAATAAAACTTTTGGTTGGAGGTAACTGGTGGGCTCCAATATATTGGTAGATGAGGTGAAAACGACTTGGTGGCGTAATATTTAGACTTGGATTGAGATCTGAGAACTTCTCTTCGAGAAATCTCGTCTATTTATATTGACGACCACCTACCATCCACGTTATATGGACTATCTTTCCCATCCTTGTATATTTTCTGGTCTATGTGTGTAGTCGGTTTGTGCTTGGTAAGGAGAGAACGAAGGGCTGGTCCATGACGACTCGGGGGATTGGCCACTTCTTCTTTCGGATCCGAAAGATTCCATCAAAGTCGAAGTCAATGCAGTCGCATGATTTCCATCTTCCACCTAGAATAAGTTAGCCATCGCGAGACTGCTGATCTCAAATTATAGTGTGCTTACAGTTGTGTTCTGCTGAGTTTCAAAATCCTGTGTTTGAACGGCAGGCATTTGAAATTGGTAATACAACTGATCAGGTAAAGTCTCGGTTGCTCGAGGTACCCATAAGTTTCTCTCTGGAAATAACGGCGAGTGAGGTTCATCAAGAACCGATGTATAGTTGAAGGGATATGAGCTCCAATCATAATATGTATGGCCCAGTTGCTGGAAAGAAAGGCTTGGCTGTTGGGTACTTATACGCGGAGGTGGCGGAAGGGATTGATAATTGTAATTGAACTGTTGCACTTCCTGCGTGAATGGGTTGACCATTAACTGGCCCATGTGCTGGGAATATGTTGATTTTGGAGGGATCTGTCCCACTTGACCCATTTGCTGGAAAGAATCTTCCTCTTCAAATTTCTGGAATTGGGCTTGTTCATCAAAATTAAACCGATATCCCTGATGTATTTCTGACGTTCTTGATCCACTGTGTTGGTCTTGGCATTCTACCACATGTTCTTCCCAACTTCTTGAATATTTATGCCCCTTTCGTCTAGTTGGCTTCTTCTGAATGACTTCAGAAGTTAGTGGTTTTGAATTGGCGTGCCCCACTCCTAGCTTTCCAGCATGTTTCTTGTGGTACTCTTCAATTATTTTATCGATGCTATTTTTTTCTCTGCGAGGGTAGGAAGGTCTTGATTTGATTGTCGAAGATGGAAGCTTTTTTCTGTACTTGTATTCATACTTATTATCCCTATCTGACGATACAGAAAAAGATAAAGAAGACGATCGGTCGAGCACAGCTGGTTGTCTTATGGTATCGGTGAATATGTTGGAAGGAGGCGATGATGTTTCACAGGTGGAAATATTCTGTTCATATCGTGGTGGCATGCCAGAGGAAGCAATAGTGGGATATTGAGCCAAGGATAGTGATGTCTGCTTAGGACCATTAGCTGCTTGTAAGTTAAGTGAAAACAAAGGGTACTTTGTACATTAGAACATTGAACTTTCCCAATACTCTTCTCGACTTCTGTAACAATTGGCACTGCCGACCGAGCTTCTATCTCTTGCCCTCTTTGCTTTCTCCCATATGAGAAATAAATTTTGTCAGAGGGCTGATCTTTTTTATAGATCATGGAAAGCTCCTCATCTTCCTTGGTGTTGTCTTCTGGAAGAACAAGGAGATCTTCTGTTGGCAGATTCAAGAATTTCATTTCTCCCCAGATATCCTCAAAAGATTCCATGGCTTTTTGAGAAACTTGAAAGTTGATTATAAAGATATTTTTGAGGGAGTAGAAGCGAAAATACTTTCGACGGCGGAACCCAATGAAGATAGAACTGATGCAGGCTCAATCTGCTAGTCAAGCATGGAAAAAATTCTCCTCTCTCAAAAATTAAAGAAATTCACCTTTATGACAGTGATCGATAAAATTTAGCTGAAGGATAGTTCATCTCATACATCATCATTTTTCTTTGTGAAACCACAAATAACCCCTTGACCTGGTGGAACTCTGTTAAAAATCAAAATATCTTAAACGTTAAGAGCTTTAATTCGAAATATCGGTTTCATTAGAAAGATCAATTTATATATACTTAAACTATATTTGTATATTTTAGTTCTTGAGAAGGGAATAGACTAAATTTGTGACCATTGGAGGAGAACCACAAAATTAATGACATCCAGTCGAATTAGCTCCTGCTATTCATCCAAGCTTTAGATAATCCTGAGTTCAATTATTTCGCGTTAAAATGTACAGTCTCTGATCCATTCTCTTCTTTATTTTCGCTTCCTCTCTAAGGTAAATTTCCATTGTGATATCATTCCTGCTTGAATCAAGGACTGCATCAGCTATCGTAGTATCCCTGAGACCCATAGCTCCCGTCTAGGTTTAGCAGATTGTGAGGACTTCTGAGTTGATTTGATTGGAAGTTTGTCTGCTTTATTCATGCTATCCTTCTTCATTAAATTAGCTTGGCCTGGCTCAATTCGAAATATGCTCCCCTTAGAATCACAATGGTCGTTTTTCTCGGTAAACTGATTGTCACTATGCATTTCGACATGGTCATTATTATCAGCTTGTACATCATGAGGCTTTGTAGATAGTTTCCTTGGATTGCCTAGAGATTTCAAACGTTATATTTGTATCAGACGTTAGAGAATTTAAAAAAAACCTCCGCCAAATATCTATAACTGTACAATTATCTCGAATGGACATTCGTTGTGTCTAGACAAGGACAGAACCCTATTTCGGCCTCTGTATATTCTAAAACGCAGGCTCCTACCCATAACCTCATCAAATTACTACCTTAAACCTTAGAAGTCCAACCAAACATTTAACCATCTTCTTCTTCACATGATATATAAGTCCAACAGTATCTCAACGGACTAGAAAATGAAACATATTGACCTGCTTTACGATGTTTCTGATGTCGCAAAAGCTCCGTATCTCCTCTAGTTGGTCGTGCACCATTTATGTTGATTCCTTTCATGAGTAGAAGTAATACATCCCCGCTTGATGGGTATATGTATCTGCCAGGTCCTCTGGGCATGCGGCGTGGTCTGCTTTTTTGTTTATTGGCCAGAAAGCGTGTGACCCAGGTTCTGGATACCTTTCTTGAAGAAGACTTCTTTGGTGGCTTGTTTGGCTTGGTTGAATTGGGCGGACTAAAAGCAACATTATTCTCCTGGTCTTCAAGCGATTGCAGTGGATTCCTGAATAGATGTGCTGCAAACTCAGACTCGTCTCCTTCGGAACCTCGCTCTGCCTGGTTGTTTTGGTACCCAGATAATTCCTCTTGAAGAACTCCGTCGTGGAAAAAGTAGTCCTTATCGCTCAAAATCTCTTCACAATCGAAATATTCCTCCCAGTTTTCGTCTTCATCCTCGTATCCATCTTCATTTTCTTCATCGGAGTCTTTCAGAAAGGCAGATTCTAGCTCAGACTCTTGATCATTCGCCTCAGTTTCTGCTGTTGATTCCACTTGACCTGCACGTGTGCTGACATCGTTTCTTTGACCGCCAATGAGAGCTTGTTTGAGGGCATGCTGGAGAGCTTCAAAGTTGAATCTGCTGTACGTTTCTAGACTCCCGCATTGTCCAAGGTTATCCGGCATTTGAGTTGAGTTTGATCTGGCTATTGTCTGTGGTGATTCTGATGTTTCTAGTATATGTGCTTGGTGCGGTCGCGGTAGTGACATTGAGGTCAGGAAGTTTCTCGGTGATTGTGTTCTGCCAATCTAGTAAATAATCAATATCGATCCATAATAATGAATTATATATGCGGGAATGTTTTGTTTTCTTACCGAATTTGAAATTTGCGACAGACGCGCTTCGTCTCTCATCTCATTCTCCTCCTTTGCGGTCAGTCGGTTGAGTTTTGCAATTTCTTTGTCCGCCCACTCGGCTTCTAATTCAGTATTATAGGACATCGGTCAAATATAAAAATCTTGAGTAATGATTGCCTTTTCTTTTAAATAATTTGGCCAATTATAATGGGGAGCTGTGAAGTTAACAAGGTATCTTGAGCCTCAGAGTTAAGCAGATCGAGCTTTGTATCATCGATATCAAATTGAGCACAAATCGACGGTAGGATTTTGTGAGCAACAAAAGGACGAGTGGTGGAGCTAGATATATGTGATATCGTTGCTCACTGTACGGCTCTACAGAAGTGTCTACGGTTTTCATGTATTAATAGCATGAACACAATTTTTGAAGAATTTGACCGTATTCCAGGTACCGGTGATTCTCACCAAAGCTCACTGGCCTCGAAAAAGACAAAACACAATAGCCAATGACATCAAAATGTTAAGCACTACAGTTTATAGGCAGGAACATGAAAACTGTAACTCGCTAGTTGATTGAACTAACATTTAAGTTTAAAACTGCATAATTTGCTGTGTGTACATGCGCAACTGATCATGAATATCATCGAAATTGCAACTCAAACTCCAAGGCACAAAGCTGCAGCGCGTACTGTACTCCAACGAGAAGACCACTGCTTATGATCACGCGCCCACAAATTTCTAAAGTCAGACACTGTATCTTGAGCCTGCTTAAGATACGTCAAGCAATATCGTAGGTTAGAGTAACCTGGCCTAGGCTCCCTCGTATTACCAATTCTCGAATCTACGGCCAAATGATTTCGTGGCTTTCTCTCTGCTTTCTTCACCTCAGCATATGATAGTTCCATCCCCAGGTCTCTAAATTGCAACTTTCTCCAGACACGCTTTCTAGCATTATCTTTTTTAGATTTTGTCTTGTTTTTCTGTCTTCGATGAGGGCTGATTCCCTTTTGAGAATCTTTGAAACGGCTCACCCAGTTCTTAGTGGGTCTTTCGGCTGTGAACTCTTCATCTCTGAATTTACTTCCTCTTACAGTTCTGAATCGAAGAGAAATCGAGGTAAAACGATTTTCATTTGCTCCGCTGATTTTGTTTGTAACATTTCCTTCACCTCGAATCGCAGGATTTGCGTGCTTTTCTGGATCCGTAGTTTTGTTCTGCATTATCAGTTAGTTCAGAATTCTATCGAAAATTCGTGATTTCGTGTAATCCCAACTGCAATCTATATTCAGGAAGCAGTCTAATCACGCGCTGGGTTTTTGGTTTTTGACTTCATTCCGAGCATGAAAGTTGTTTCAGAGCTCCAAAGTTTCCAACCCATCTACCAGCTCAAACTCTTGAGCAATATGAAAGTATTTGAAAATTATGCTTACCAAACTTTGCCGAACACCGGGATCATTCTTTGACTTTTCTGTATTGTCTCCAGCTAAGATACCACCTACATTTGTAGTGTTTTCGATCTTGAATAGATCGTCTGACGTCGGACTTACTATCGAGGTGGAGCGATTCAACGTGTTATTATCGTAATTAGACGCTAGGTCACGGCTTTGACTGCTGCTAATTGTCGACTGCGAGTTCTGATCGCCTTCAATCACCTTCTCTTGTCCTCCCGACTCATCGGCGCCAATGTACTCACTTGGCACATTCGGTTCGTTGCTGGAAACTGAATTAGAACGTCTCGGACGGAAACGGTGAAACCATTTTAATTTCAGACGTTTCAACATCACGAGAGGAGCCCACCATGGTGACGGCACTTCGTTTGGGCTGTATGAATGAGGTAGTGCGCGAGCTTCCTTGCGAACATGCTGGTGGCGAATGAAACCATAACGCGTCATCTTTTACTAGACTGGTAGTGCTTTGCGCTTCTCAGTTGCTCTTAATAAAGGGGGTATAAGTTGTACCAAAAAAAGTTGGGGTTCCAAAATTCAACAGTAATTAGTGATATAGATGAGATGATATTGTTCCTGTGGATTAAAGAGATCTGGCTTGAAGAACTGACATCTGGACATAAAATTTCAATTGTCGAGCTTTTGGCAATGACGATGGAAGGTTCTTGCTCTTTCAAGATTATTTATCCACCATAAACTAGAGATTATGCTCCTGCTGTATTTATCGCCAATGAGCTGGAGTGATTTACCAATAAATCGACGTAACTAACATAAAAACATTGTCAAGGAGTCGTATTGAATTAGATGTCGATGTGTTGTACAGTAAACCCTGGGCAATCAAGCATTGGATCCGGTTATATTTTGTGCTGTGGAGAACTTCAATATATTTGGCCATCACGATTTACCTAGTTTGGTTGATATGCAGTACAAGTCTACTGATATCATAGGTTCCAGGAACCACTCCCAATTTGATGCGTATATTTATTAGCAAGATATCCTCGTACAGGCCTTTCAGATCGTTGGAAGGATGTTGTGTGGCACGTATTAGAAGCAATTTCTTCAACTGCTTTAGATTCTCGAGCGAGACTGTTCAAATTCAATACCCATTTTCGGGTTGATGGTAACTTGATCAAACTGCACGTCGTCAGATAAGGGATGAAATCATTAAGCGAGTTAAAGTGGGTCCATTGAGCTGCTATTCGACTAGTACAAAAATGACCTCCGGATACATGTGAACGCTGATGAAAAACAATCAAATAAGTCCCCCACCCAATCCATGTCTTGTACGAACGAGACTTCCTATGAAATTACCAGTATTCCAATCATTTGCTGACATCCATTTGTGTATCGACGTCAACCTTCTCCGCACCGTAATCATTTACAGCTACCAATGTATTCTCCAAATACTCATCAAAGATATCATATGGAGTCCAGCATCTTCGGAGAGATGATGGCACTTTTGAGATTCGTCGCCACCATATCCCTGGCAATTGCCTTAATGTTTCTTCCGCGTGCGTAAAACATGTATCATGCATGCGAACCTTTCTAGCGTTGATCCTGGTTGCGTAACGAGTTGGATCATCGAAAAATGGCATCGCTGAGGCTGAAGAAATGCCAGGACTAAGAGCAAACATTGGCAGGAGTTTCAAGACCGGTGTTGGAGGTGGTGAGTATGATCGCGGCAATGAAGGTGAGCGAAGAAGTAATGGCGCCACACCTTCGGTAACCCTCAAACTTTCTCTCATATCCATATATTCCTCATCACTATACTCGGACTGCGATGTTCCCTCGTCTTCATAAACGTCATTACGATCTGATGAAGACATGGTGAAATCGTTATTGCGAATGGAGTCGGTGTCACGAGCGGGATCAATGTCGAGAATGGAATCGTCGTTGCGCATAAACTTGGAGATATCCATCAAATTGATACCCAAAATATTTCCAAAAGCTCCTCCAATGCTATTAAGATCATGCGCTTCCACTTCCATCTGACCATAACCCTCATTTGTATTCATAACTTTATTATCATTGGCAGCCTCGACTTCTGTTGTTGGTTCTTCGACTTCTTCGACGTTTGATTGTTCAAGAGATAGTTCGAGGGATAGTTGTGGATCGATACTGGGATTGTTGCGATTGTTGCCCGACATGATAGAAAGGAAGGCTCTGGTAAGTTATCGGTTATTCTTCAAGAAGGTTCAGTTTGCTGTCCTTAACTGGCAGCATAAGACTACCAAGTTATCTGTCAAACTTGTTAGCATAATCTGACGACGATTTCATTAGTGGGTAGTTTTTTCACCTTATTTCCACCAGCCTTCTTGTCGAATTTGTGGGGTTTGCTACTTCGAGGATTCAGTAGAATTCAAGAGAGAATATTGAGGGGTTTGTGCGAGAATCAATCTGCTTATTCAAAGAATTCTCGCTTGATTATGGAGTGAATATGGAGTGGTGAATTGTTGTCTGCAAATTACACTTGTGATATCCTCTTGTGAATAGGCACAATTAAATCCCTCTTTATGATGAACATAATTCTCTCTGTAGTCTTATATCTCGAGAAATGATACTTTTTTCACAAGATAAAAACGATTGCCTGGATTGATAAAAGAGATAGTTTGTGGTATGTCTGAAGGAATTGAACAATTTGGAACAAACATTACTGACAACAGTACCACAAAGAAACCATAGTAACAAGCCATATGAAAGCCAAAAGTCAATACGCTCTGTGATTTGAGGAAAAAGTGATGGAGCGAAGTGAATTTTATAATCCTCAATTTCCTATTCTGCCAGCTTGACCCATGTGCATCACTACAATTTGAAATATCCTAGAATACAATTCCCATGTTGTTGTATCTGTGCCTTATGCCATCACTCAATATCTTCCTTGAAGTTCTTTTATCCAACATAAATTTTGTAGAAAGCAATCATCCTCCGATTTGCACCACATGGTAGACTCTAACACCATCCACTCCTCCAAGCAACCTTTCATGCCATCAAAGTTCATGTGGATCAGCGTATCTTTGCGACCATCGAAGTGGGCTAAATTTGCGGCATCGATACTTCAGTGACTTCTCTTTTGCAGTTGCCAAATGAACGCTTATTGTGATCCCGTAGCGTAGAAGCCTTCTATTGCGAGCGAGCAAAGCATTGCGTATCAGGAAGTTTCTCGAAAGGCGCATTTTGGGGACTGACGCCAGTGATGGTAGTTTTTCTCCGCATTCTTTGGAAGTTGAAGACTTGATTGGCGCTGATGGGAGTGGTATTCTGCCGGTTGTGTTGGATGTCGAAGACTGAATTGACGTTGCGTCGCAAGAAGGTTCTAGAGGATTTTGATTTTGTATCTTTGCTTTCAGCTTTTCTATGATGACATGTAATTTTGTTTGTTGCTCGTGGAGCTTCTCTATCTCTGCCGCATCGGTTCGATCCATTTTCGATTTAGAGTTCAAGTATGAGTCTGACTTGTGCTTTGGTGGTTTTTTCAAATTGTCGCGGTGAAAGAGAAGTTGCAATGGATTTGATCAAGTAACTATCTACTGAAGACTCTCACAGAAAAATACTACTCGCTTCTTATATATTTATCATTATTGACTCTGTGCTTGGCGGGGTCGCCTGGAGCTAGCTAATCTTTCTAGTCAATGACCATTTAACACTAGGGGTTATTTCAACTCAACCTAGCACTACTTACTATCACTACAGTATAACTTATTTATAATACGAGCTAAAGTTGTTCTATCTAGTTTGAGATTTAATTTGTGGTATTGATGATCTAGTCGGGTGTTTCCACATGACATCGGTCAATTGACATAATTTATGGGATATTGAAAAAGCATGAGCGCACATATCTCAATACATTCCCGTAAACTTATCTATGATTCAAACTCCTTATCATATATGTTGCAAGTCTATGATGTGCCAGTACGAAGTTATTTTTTTTTTAAATTGTCTTAAGCTAAAGAATACCTCCCCTTGGATGAATCTGCCCCATTGTTTCCACGATAACTTCCTTCAAAACTAGTTGTGCTACCCAATTTCCTGGAAACTACATCAATTCTATTGTGATATCCCGTCTAAAAGAATGTAGCTTCTACTGAAGGTAAGAATGAGCGCCTATCTTTCAGTCCTGTCAAGCTTGAATGTACTCACTCTCCTCACTTAAATCTCTCTCGCCGTTTCTCAAATTTACAGTAAAGTCTAAGTATCCTTGAGATACTTTCCCCTACATCCAAATTTTCTTCTCCCTCTTCCACTGCCTTGCTCTCCCGCTTTCGGTGTTCCGTCACACCATTCGCAGTAACAATCTTCAAACATGTGGAAACCCTGACTAATAATAAAACGGCATCTGACCATCTCCAGACTCACTTCCTTCTTTGGGATACGATAGTACTTGGAAGTATCAATTACAAGTAGCAGCATAACGGCTCTTCGTGACATCTTCGATGAAGTTGCGGTGTGTCTATATTCGCGCTCCGCATATTCTTCCCTGAGTTTCATTTCAACAACATAACCAGATGACTTGGTCGTAAACTCAGGCTCTTTAGCTGTAGCCATATTCTCATCGGTGGTTGCGGAATTCGTTGAGGAGTACTTTCTCGTTTCAAGGATGTGATTGAATGATTATGAAAGTTTGTTTGAAATCTGTACAAGAGAATACCTCTGAAAGCCCTTTTTGTTTGGTATTGGAGCTTAAATACCATTTTGGTTGACTTTCTGATAGAGCTAATGAGTACTAATCGCTGAGCTAGACTGGAACTATTTAAAAACTCAATCTGACAATCACGTGTGCAAAGATTTTCGTGACGTCCTGGTGTTCAACCCATAGGCAACCATTAGATCATTGTGAATTTACAAAAGGCTTCACTGTATCAGTTAATGTCAGAAGTTTCATAGCTATGATTCTCGAATATTGAACAAATCTATTTTTATTAACTATAATTACTACTTTTTGGTCTCTCGCTCTCTTCCTGAAAGCTAAATGATTAGATTAAATTCGAATCGCAGATACGATTAGATGCCACCCAGCTATTGGCTCAGGATTATATAGATCCCGGCGAGAAGCACATATTCTAAACTTCTAGAAAAGAAGATATAGAGTTATGATAACGAGTATGTTTTCGAGTGCCATATCTGGCTTCAAAGTTTCAAACCCACTTCGATTCTCGCAAATTTGCCCAAATACTTAGACCGCCTGCCAGTTTTCCGGTCTAATGATATGTGGACGACGTGCTCTTTCAAAAGGCCTGCAAGCAATCATTGATCGCCAAAGTCCCGGCTGAGCTGCAATAACAGTCCGAGCCGAACAACCCGTCTTTTCAATTCCATTCAAGCCATGCATTGTGTTTGTATCGTCGATCTTGACAAACCCAGAGTCCCATCCACAAGAGCCATCTCCTTTGCAAGTTTCACCTGATGAAACCATAGTTTCCTCAGTAGCCATTAAGACAAAGCTATCTTCGAGAGCAGAATCAAAATCACTATCAGCATCCTCTCCACATGTGCGAGCGCCCGAGTCTTGGCTCAATTCCGTCGCCAATTTTACTGCATCCCATTCATAGATATCAGCATCTTTTTCTTCGTCAATGGTTTGTCCCCGCAGAAGACTGCAACGCTTCAGACCATTGCCAAATTTTGTTCCACGTGCACCATCTTCTTGCTGTGAAGGTCTTGAAAACCAATCATCGCAGAATTCAAGTGGTTCATCGCTGCCATCGACTTTGCAGCCCTCTTCCTCATCTTCCTCAATCTTCCCAGCTGCCTCATCAAGGTCGAAATGGTTCGCATTGTTTTCATAATTAGAGATCCCTAAGATTGAGGATCTGCGAGCAGCTCTGAGCTTTTCTTGTTTCTTCTTCTTTTCTTCTGCTGCAATAGCTCTTGCACCTTCGTGGGTATACTATTTGTTGCGAGACTAGTTAGCTTGTGATCGCGCATGAGACTAATCGGCTCTTCCAAAACATCCTTAAAAGAATTAACTTACTGGACATGGTTTTATTGGTTCTGGGGAGGACCAAGAGTCGTGTTCTTCATCTGGATCCCCAAAATGTCTGAGTTCATTCTCTAAACCTCCAACAAGGACTGCGCCATCGTAGTCTGTATTTGCGACAGTGCGCCATCCAATAGCGCGCAAGATTTGAGGTGCGAACATTTGATTGGTATATTCTTTCTTGAATGTGATTTGTTTCTGAATTGTTTTGCGCCTGGAGTTTTGTAGATAAGAAGTGAGAATGAATGAGTTTTTGGAATTATTAGAGGGTGGGAAAGTAGCTTATATATGAAGAAAATATTTCGTAGATCCAGGTGGATGATATTGTTAAATTGGTATAAAAAAACCGTAAACACCGCAATAACAGTAGAAACCGTAATCGCATATTAGTGTCCAGCTTTTAAGTCTACAAAAATGGAAAAGAGTGAATAAAAGTCATGACCGTACGTACGTATGATATTGTTACGGTCAATCTGCAGGAGATGAAATAAGCTAAGAAAAATGGCAACGATCACTATCAACGAGGAAGGAACGGATCGTAATGCGGGTGGCTCAAATTAAAACATTAACTCAATAATCCTAAAACTAAATATGTCCATCTTCACCTAAGATCCCAACCTCACCATGCCGTCGCTCTGTCTCTCTGTTACTATCTCCCAGTTCTAAGGAACTTGAAAATTGGTCTTTTTACTTAATCAGAGACACTTAACTGGAGTTCATCTCTAACTCCAACAGTGAAAATAATTGCGCCAGACAAGAAGGCTTCTCGTCACATACCATCTTCCATGAATACAGCCTAAATATAACATCCAGATTCTACTTCGCGGATGACTGTCAAACAGTATCTTAAGTTTGATGGTGTCCAACCCCAAGTTGTTGGTTCCTATGAAGCCAGAGTATCAGTACTGTATATCATGACGAGTCTTCAGGTGAAATGATGGGAATGGGCTGTTGTGAAAGATTAGGGTGATAGAATACGTGAATTAAGTGTACGAAGTCAAGAAAGATGCGGACTTACTGTGCTACGATAGAAGACTCTTGTAGGATGAGCCTCATAGCCACTAGCCTTTACCGTTGTGAAGGACTTCTGAATGCGAACGACGTCTTTTCCCATCAACGGGTGATCGATTCGAACATCTTCTTCAACCACCTCGAGCTCGGTGTCACAACTGTAGCACGACTCAGTGTCCCAGAAATCCATGCCACCAAGTTCAGGAATGCTTTGAACTGAATCGATACTTGGTTCACAATTGACCATTTCAACAGGGACATCACCCTGCCAGTTATCACGAGTAAGCTCTGTGACTGCGGTGGTTTGGTTATGATCTTGATCCTTCGGTTCTTCATCTTCAGGAATGGTATCGAGAAATGTGTCTGCATATGATTCTTCGGCAGAGTAAGATACTGCTCTGGGAAGTCTAGATGTCATGTTTGCAACTAACTTTTTTCTGTTCTTGGGCAAGATTGTCTCATCAGGAGCAGTAATCACAGCAGCGCTATCATTATTCGACATTGTTTCGAGTTTCAATGCATAGTCGTAGGAGTCAGTTGTATATTCGTCGTCAGAGAAATCAAGAGTCTGGAGTATCAAACGTTAAAAGTGCATTCAAATAGTCTGTGAATCATTCTTACCTCATAATCTCTGAAATCATATGCTTTTCCCATGACTGTGTCTCTGTCAAATTTAGATGTATCAACAAAGTGTATAGTAGTTAGAGCATCGATGGATTGCTCTTCGAACTCGTCGTTGGCTTCGTCAGCCCAAGATCTGGTCATTGGAGGTAATAAGTTCGCTAAAGTTAAAGACATAGGTGTAAAGCTTTTATTTAGTGGGTTAGGGTAGCGGATGACTATATCTGCGTTGGATATAGTGGTAGTTGTTGCAATGTAGATTTTTGATCTACTAATTAGTTGGTTGAAAGTGGAAATCAGTGGCCTGATATTTGTCTTTTAAAGTATTTGATTTCAAAAATTTGGCTTGTCAGTGAATTATCTTGTGTCTATTTATGATTTGATTCACGTAATGAGAAAGTCAAATATGTACGGGTAGATGTAAGTTGGCACATTAACATTCAACTGTACCAGCCGGAATTCTAAACCTTTATACTTTAGGGGCCAAGGAGCTGCATATGTGCAAATTATTGGTAGGCAATTAATGTTATGATACCGTATGAAGCAAATAAACACAAATATGTAACAGCTTTATATAGCCGTAGTCATGATGCAGTATGAAGGAGTGTTCTACAAATCAAACTGTCGAAGGTTACAAACCAACGATAGTAGGTACACGGCTATGGATGCAAAAATCCTCTAACAGCTCAAGGTACGGTTTCGTTAAATCATAGCAGATGCTTAATGAGGCTCAAAGAGCAAATTGAGAAAGTATGGACTGAATTCCGCTGTCTGACCAAGGTGACCCAGAATGCGTCGTAGAATGTGATAAAAATTACTGATACTATAAATGGTAGCCGTATATTCATCTCTTCAATTCCATCTCTTCATCCGGTATCATTTTCAATGCATTCTCATCGGCGGCCATGTGAATTCTCCACATATCCTCTCCTCCCCGTCTTTTCTATGCCAACATGACTTTTCTCAACGGAGACTGGCTCTTTACTCTCCACTTTCCATCATCTGGCGACAATCTTGCTTCTTGTTTCTTAAGTTCCTCGACCTATTACACTGTCAGTTTCATTATGCATCCCTGGTTTTTTGTCATAAAAAGCTCACCTTTTCTTTTGCTGCCCACTCTTTACCCATGTTTTGAATTCCGAATTTCTTGTAGAACAAACATTTGAGTAAGCTCGTTCCACAAGCTATCATTTCACTGATGTTAAGCTGAAAGTCCGTTACATCATTGAAGGGATCGTTGAGGTTGATTGCGTCGCTTGCAAGGTCTGGCAGCTCGCCGGCGGCAACCTAGGTCGTCTTCTGTTAGTGGTTTTGTTTCAATAGGATAGTAAGACCTTTTCCAGCTTCCATGAAAACTAGCGAAAGACAGATAAAAGGGGAAAACATGAAAGACTAGAGTAACTTACTGCCTCGTTGGTATCATCTACCCAATTGAACGTCATCTCTGCCCTCTGGTTTTTCGCTTTTCGTAATTGTGTATTGATGAATGCGAAATTTCTATTGGAAATAATTGTGAACTAGAGATCTCAAGCTCTTCAAGAAAATGGGAAACAAGAATTTAATATATGTCACGCTTTTACTTGGAGTAATAAGACTTGGCTAGTCTAGCTAACTAGTATCACCAGTAGTTCGGTTATTGGAGCTTTTTCAGGGGGCTAGACAATATTAGTGGGAAAAAATGTTTTCGCTTATTGATCTACTATACACACCAGCAGGTGTGCCTATGGAATTGATGTTGTATGGAGTCAATGAAAGACATGACATACTGTGGAACTCTTATCGCTATTTTTCTGGCAGACCGGCGCTCCTTGGCCCTACCATTGGAAAGCTTTGGTTCCTGCTTGGTTCCTTCGGTTCGAGGATTATAGTCCACAGCTTGTTGAAGGATGAAACTTTGCTCTGTCATTGATTTAATGACGTATGTCTTTTATTGTGTAGATTATCCAAAGGCTTAGCATAAAATTGAAAGTCTTTAGGGACCGGGGGGGTCTCAGCGCTAGCTCGATTTCAAACAGCTCACTTACACAAGTTATTGTCCAACATCTCGAAACAGATCCACCTAAACTTATGCATCACACTTGATTAAAACTTTCGAGCATCAGTTGAATACCACTGTAGACCAGTATAACCCATCAGAACCGGCAACAAATGTTAACATGGGAATAAACAGACCCCCAAAATTGGAAAAACTGCAGACGAGTGCCCAATTTCTGCAGCGATAAAAGGAATTCAAGTACTTGCAAACCTTCAAAGATACATAGGCCATAGAGATAGATACAATAATAATATACCGAGAAAGTTAAATAAACCGTGAAGAGATACATAAGAATCGACCGGCAGATAGCTACCTATGCATCTTTGTTTCCATCTCAAAAAGTCACTTTCTGTCAGCACACATATCAAGCACAGCACATCCATGAACTATCAAAGTCTTGAACAAAACTTGAAATGCTTCTCAAATTGCGCAATTCTTATCTCTTGTGCCAGCCTATGCCTTGGTATACCCCAACCACATCATCAGTCATCTCATCTGTAGTCCTCGATATTCATCTCCAACCCATACCGCCGAATCTACCGCATCCATAAGATCCCCCAACGGGTTTCAATTACTAGCCCCGGCCTCAACCTTACCCTCAGTTATTATTTTCCTATCCTCCTCAACCAGAGTCCAACATTTCCTCAACGGGCTCGGGTCCGCACAGGGAAACATTCTATATTTTTCATCCGCTTCCGTTTGCTCCGTTTCTGTGCTCATGATACCATACATAACGAACAGAACCTCATTCCTTTTCTTCTCTCGTCTCTCCTGTCTTTTCTGTCTAGCTTTATCGCGGTCTGATAGCTTTACATTTTCTGGTGTTTCTGGTGTCGACTCGTCATTCTCGGGCATGACCAATTGATCTTCAAGTGATGTCATTGCCGTGTCAGTTTCGAGCTGATCTCTCTTACGTTTGGATGGATTTGATTTGGAGAGATAAGGTTCTACGAAGAGAGGAAGCTTTAGCATATTTTCTTCTCGAATGGTGGGTGTGGTGAGTTCTAACTGGAAATTGAATTTATACCAGATAAAATATGTCAAATAGATGAAAGCCCACCAAACTCTGGAATCCAATCCTTGTATTAAAAACGTTGAGTTTTGTGAATCAAAATGATGTTTTTGTGAAAGTTTGTGTTTCTCCTAAGTAACTTGCCATGTACTTTTATACCCTGGTCTTCGACATCCGAGGCTACTGTACTGCAGCTCAAATTCACTACTCTTATTAAGTAACATCTCATTCCAATCTTCCAATGTCTTATTGAATTTGCCATAGTTTTCTCGAATCACTCTCTGGTAGTGAACACAGTTACTAGTGATTGGAAAAGAATGATCTGGTGGACTCTGGGCACTAGTTACTGTACACACCCACAAAGAACTTTCCAATGCTGACCTGGATTTATCTACAGTACATAATCCGTGGCCTGGGTAGTTTTATGAAGCTCTGAGATCAAAGGAATACTATAAGAACATTATTTGTTGTATGCAGCATGTATACTGGGAGATCGTCAATTGGAAAAACCTCGAAGAAGGATTATGAAGTGGGAATACTTGTTCATTTGTACAGTCGTAATACGTAATAGATAATTAGGTATCATGGAGAGAAAATAGATATACCGCTTCTGATCATTAATTCATGACAATTCCACCATCAATAATCAACGTTTGCCCTGTCATATAGTCACTATCTGGACTTGCCAGATAACTAACACATTTTGCAACATCTGTTGGAACGCTCGTTCTTCCAAGTAAGATAAACTCATCAGTATACTTCTTGATTGTCGCTCCTCTCTCAGCGCCTTTTGTCTTTCCCAGTTCCTCATCAATCGAGTCCCACATGGCAGTGCCAACTATGCCCGGCGCGTACCCATTGACAGTGATCTTATGTTCTGCCATTTCCATAGCAAAAGCTTGAGTGAAACCTCTCACGGCAAACTTTGAAGCACTATAGTGTGAAAGCATGGCGAATGGCTTGAAAGCCACAATACTAGGAATTTGCTCAACAAATGATCAGGTGGTTTAGTTTCCGTTTGCTTCAAACATACCTAGCAGCACCAATTATCTTTCCACCTCCACCTTGTTTAATCATCTGCTTTGCAGCAGCGCTGTAGCAATTGAAAACCCCAAAGACGTTGACGTCGAACATCCTCCGAACTTCGTCCTCGGATAGTGACAATAGCGACTTAACTTGTGCAATTCCGGCATTTGCAATCATGACATTCAAGTTTCCTAGATTCTTGACTGAAGCCTCAATTAGACCTTCGACCTCAGAGAGTTTGGACACATCCGCGGCGTGCCCATAGGATGCTCGACCCATGCCCTGGATTTCTTTTACCACCTTTGAATCGTTTAGTATTGTGTAGAACATCAAGTGTATTCCGAATACCAACCTCGTCGATGCCAGCTTGATTTGTAGGAATATCATTTATACAAACGTCAAAGCCGTCCTCAGCCAGCCTAATTGCAATAGCCTTGCCACTATTTATCTGTTAACTGATTGAAACTTCCCGGAGGAGCTTCTGAGACCTCACATTCCCCTCGCAGATCCCGTAATAATCGCCGTTCTCTTTCCATAATCTCTGGTGACTGCCGTGCTGCTTGCCATTGTAACTTAAAGCGGTGATTCGAAGCGAGTTCTAGGGATTGTATAAACAGTAGATGTGTTTCGCTGAGAAGGTTGAAGGAGGGACTTTATGGTCTATCTGAAGTTCTAGCAGGAGTAATAAGTAACAGCGCGGGGGACCGCTGGTAATACAATAACATCATAAGCGCATTCCGTACGCCGATGAAGTGATTCTGCCAAATGTAGAGAGAGGGGTAGATAAGATACGCGGGGTCAATTATCTACCCCACACCAGCCCCATGTTACATTGTAGCTTCCTATTGGTCATTGGTTGTAGCACTGTGCCTGTGTGTGGTATATCTCGGATTACTTTGTCAGAAATGCGAGCACGAGTCATCCCTTGGAAGAATGTATGGCGCCGGTCAGCTGAAAATAGATAATTTATGACAATCCTAGCTTATCTTGTTATCTAATCCAATTGTGGAGGAGAGGCGCCATTCTCAAAGTCAGAGAAAGCCCACATATACTCGTAGAGTAATGGGTTTGGACCTAGATGCAATAAATAAGATTGTCATGCTTCCCTTGCATACCAAGAAAACGAGATTCTACCAGGTGGTTACACATTGTTCTACAACTCATTCGTGTCGCGAAAGTCGTTACACCGTCATGATCTCGGGGTTCTCAACTCCAGTCATTGAATTCTCCGCGTACTGACGACACCCCATAGCTCGGCCTCTTCTTCCGGGGTCCAGATTCAAATTCTAAGCTACCAATCTTAACTCGAATGACAGTATCCTGTGTTTACTCTCACGCCAGACTCGATGTAATACCACAATCCTCTCTTGAGATGATTTCACACTTTTCTTTACCCTATACTGTCCTGACGTCACAGCTTTAGTAACTTCCAGCAACACGCATCCGCCAATCAACAAGGCTTCCAGAGTCCGAATGAAGACCGCCGAGAGGGAGAGTTTATACACGAGCGAATACACAGCGATGGTATAATATCAGCTGAGTCGTCGACAAATCCAGCGAGCGGAGCATAGATGCCAAGATCTCTCTCAATCCAATAGTCCATTATTTACTGAAAGATGCTGTCAAATGCTCACATAAATCACTTTAATGCCAATGGGCAATAAGTGAATGAATAGATACGACGCAGGATCTTTCCAGCGACTGGGCCATGGACACCAGAGAGATGACGCACCACCTATCCTCAGCTTTTGAACGCAAACTAGGGACCGAGAGGCCTAGGAATTGTTGCTGGGAAGAGTGAGATTAAAATACGCCAAGAGGTAAAATATTGATTCGACATCAAATATTAAGTATTGGACAAAATCTTATTGTCGTCTTGTAGTTTCTGCTGTTGAGTTCTTCCTGTTGTTGCTTACACTGATCGTCCTGTATCATTCTCAACTTCTGCCAATCGTGTTTCCAAGAATTTTGGAATTTTTCTCAGGCAGTTTTCACAGCTGAGAGAGAGAGATATATATATACATAATCATGAAACAAATTCAATATTGAGCAGCCTTCAAGAACCCCACGGAACAATGCATCCGAGAATAAGCAAAAGCAAGCAACTATACATACCCAAGCAGCTTACCTCCAACTCCCCAGATCAACCACTCACACTCCACCGGAAGAAATAAAACCCATCCACAAAAGCTCTCGCAAAATGACAAGGCTCTCCAAACATCAGCCGACATCCACGCCACACATCACAAAGTTTCATCTCATCGGAAGCCATCCTATTGGGGCTCACCCCCAAATCCGAACAGGCACACCCTTGAAACATTGCCAGCCCTGTTTCAACCCACTAAAGAAACCCGGACCCCTTTCCGTGAGAGGCTGAGAGGCTACCAACCACTCTTTGGGGATGCTAAACTATGGAAGCTAAGTCGACACTATCGAGAGGCTATCGACATCATTGTGCAACCATTTTTCCCTTATGGGAAGTTCTCGCATCCGTACTGCTGACCCGGCCCGTACTGGTCTTTTCGTTGCACGTCTGTAATTTAGCTCCATCTATTTATGTACTAGTCTCGCTATTCATTCGCTCGAAAGCTGAAAGAATGATTCAACTCTCACCCCTCTCGCACGTGCATGGTTGGTTAAATATACTATATTAATCTTATATATTTTCTTCATCTATAACTTGGCAGCTGAGTCATCGGAATCGAGAAGATTTGTAAATGCGGCGTATACTTCTTCAGTAAGATCACTGGCTTGTAGACTTCTACCCTTTTTGGCGAAGGCTAGCCTCGAGCATTCCTATCATAAATTAGTTTTTTCCAGTGGAGTTTCTTTCTAGGGACTCTTACTCTTGTTATACTACTGCCTCCGAACGCCGCCAATGCTAATGATTCGATATCATCAATGTCTCCCTCGTGCTCCCATAATCTGTCCAAATACGCCTTTCTCCACCCCAAGAACGTTGCCAGGCTCCCAGTCAACGTATCACCTTGTCCACCACTCCTCTTCAGTCCTCCTTCAATATCACTCACATATGTCTTCTCCCCATTAGAAATATAATCCTGCGCTCCTTTCTGCATAACCGTGACCCCTCCAAACGCCCTCGCCAGCTTTTCCGCCCCTTCCGCCCCATCCAATCCTTCAACATTTATACCCTTACTCTTGCAAAGTCTCCCAAACTCCACAACATTCGGTGTCAATATACACTCCTTATACCCTTGCACCAGCTCCGGTTTCGTCTGCACCAGCTGCAGCCCATCCGCATCTAGGACAAACGGCATATTTCTCTCCCTCGCCGCCTGAAGAACCTTCGCACAAGTCTCCTGCATCAATTTATCTCGTCCCAATCCCGGTCCCACCACTATCACATGTAATCTCGGTAACATATCAATAACGCTCTGAGCGATCGAGCTCGCTGATTCCGTCATCTTCGCATGCGAGGCTTGTCGCATCAGCGGGTGAACCATCAGATTCGGAGAGTAGGTCTTGATCACTTGTGCGGCGCCAGGCTCGCAGATCACATGGCTCTGTATATATCAATGTTAGTTAGATCGCCATCGATTTGAGAGATGGTATGGAAACTCGTACCATGTCTGCGCCGAGTCTTGCACTAGCCATTGCAGAGAAATATGGCGCGCCGGTGTAGTCCTCACTGCCCCCAATAACAGCTATCCTACCCATTTGTCCTTACATGTGTTAATTAGTTGTATGATTACACAATAATTAAGATGTAGGTACCTTTGTGAAATTTACTCAGCATTGGTGGCACGATCTTTTTGACTTTCGCCAGAAGGTCTTTTGTCGCGTTCGACATGGCTTGTTTGTCTTCTGACATTTGAATCTTGAGAGACAGCCACAAATTTTTCGTAAGTAGGTCGATTGAAATGTATTGTCGTTGCGAATATCGAGATTAAACAAGGTGGCGGTGGTAGGAAGAACGTTGAGGAATGGAAGAGGGGTGGAATGCTCCTCTCTCCCTCCATTTCATGATGACGTAGGTCTTCGGCACCCCCAATGATAACCTCATCAATGGCAACACCACCTATATATATCATTCCACTCCATTTCCTTTTCATATGACCAGTTCTTTTCAACACAGGGGGAAGTTCGCAAGCTGGTGCCTCGTATTACACGATGCACTCTCATCTGTTTAAGTCGCTACAATTCAGGTGGGTCATGATCACACGATTTATCTATTTGAGCACAAAAGACGATGGAAGGTTATTTATTTTCTTTTCTGCAGTTGGTGTCAACAACCCATATTCGAGGTTATTGTATGATCATTTCATACGGGACTCGATTATTGCCTGCTTAGTGAGTACTATTGCAAGCAAAATGAAATGCTTCGATAATTTAGCAAGTGTATCTTGCAACCTTTATATCGCCTCGAAGAATATAAAATTTTCGTCAATATTTCGATGAAGAAGCAATAATAATTGATATCACCGCTTATTCTATGATCATGCTGCTATCCTTCACTCCAAACAAGCCAATACCCATCATTTTCCCTTTCTAGGCGCGAAACCACACGCATTCAATATCTAAAGCAATGAAAACCCAATGTTTCATTCAGTAACTTTTAGAAATCGCAGCATAATTGGATCAATATCTAAGACTGGAGGACTTGACCAAGATCTTGGCCATCGTTATAAAAACCAACACCGTCCATCTGTGCTAGCATGGTTAATGCGGGCTTGATGAGAGTGTTAGAAACCTTCTTTGCTGCTAGGTCCTGAAGTGTCCATTGTACTTCTTCGCCAAGCTCGAGTGCCATGTTCTGTTCAAGAAGGTGGTTCATCGCCACAGATGTAATGGAAACTTCTTGCCAGTTCGTCTCGACGTTGAGATCTTTTTTCTCCTCATGGAAAACATACACCAAGATTTCTTGATCTTTAACCTGCAATTCATGGCCACGGGATTTATCCACCTCGGTGATATTCAGTGTAGAGTTGCCATCTAGACTAATATAACTTCTAGTCTTGCGAATTTTAAGATGATAGATAATGAATTGGTCCATGATATGCTTTGGGAGTTTAAGGGCGTGATTTGGTTTGTCGTTCCCTGGACTGGAAAATGGATGTCAGTTTGAATTCTCAATCAATTGGCATTTCAAACTTACGGAATATAAAGGGTTCGTTGTATCTCTGTAGCTAGATCGTCATAACCAGGCCAGTTACTTCGGATATCTTCTTCGTCTTCGACTCCCTCGACATTAAGCTGCAGATCCCAGTGACGCATTGTACCATGGACATACGTTCCGCCGTATCTTTTCAACACCACAATATGAGTTTCGAAGGTCTCTGCGTCGATCTCAAGGGTAAATAATTTGTCAGTACGTAATTCTAGGCATGTGAACTCGTAGGTAACTTTCCACTCGGAACACTTTTCGGACCAGAGACGAACGCCTTCATTGTTCTTAAGATTAGAGAGGAAGGTAGTATCGGCTCCCAATGATGTCAGGATTTTGGTGAACGTAACCTCTGGGCCATCTCCCTCTCTAATTTTGCCGCCAAGCATGGGATACAGATGTGAAATGATGAATTCTTCGTCATATGGTTTGTTCTGCTCCTCTTTCGAAACAATCTTCACCGGCAAATTACCCAGTAAGATTCTACCAAAGTCTATGTGCACCTTAACCTCGCCCCGAAAACCTCTCGCTGGCGACATCAAACCACCAAGCATTACCTCGAAGTTTTTCAGTAATAACTCCTGTGGTATTGGCACAACAGGCGGATTTGATACTTCTTTTTTGATTGATGCTTTTTGGCCCATGGTCTTGTGGAAAACTCGAGTACTTTTCTCATCCTCTTGTTGACGGCGAGGCTGTGTCAATTGGTTTTCGCAACACGTTTTTGACTCTGAAGTGCCCATGCTTTGTGGAGAGGGTAATATTGGCCAATTGTTAGGAGACATCAAATTAGGCCTTGAACCCTGGAGTTCGGGAAATGCCTTTGAGTTTGAGAGGTCATTACTGGGACTCGATGCTGAATCTGATATTGAGACAGGTGCCATATCTATCAGGCTCTCAAGCTCCTCGGACGGAAGCTGTGACAATTCTAGCGACCTCAGCGAGGATAATAGGGCCGGCGGCTGCTCTAAGGCCGTAAATTGTTGAGCGCTTAAAGCATCAAAGCCGTCTGCCGTATCAAATATCCTCAAATTAGGGGACCTAGTTGGACTTGAGCTAATGTCAACAAGTGTGTTCTCCGTAGCGTTGTGTCTCAATGCGTTCCAATCAGAATTCGCCAATTCCGCATCAATTGCAGAATCAAGAAGACATGACTGCATAGTGCTAGGCTCAGGAGTAACTCTATCCGGCGAAAACGCTCCTATGCATGAATTAGCCCAGATATTGGCTGGCATATCAAACCGCACGTACCGCTTGACAGGTTTACTTCTGAGTCTGAGGGAATACCTCTAAGCTTTGCCGGAGTAAGAGGCATACCAAGGCTGGCTGTTGTCTCTTGATGAATCCTGGCATTCCAGCTTTCGGCATTAGGCATCTCATTTGCTACATTCGAATCTAATTCCGAAGCCATTGCCAAGCGAGCTAAAGAATTCAGACCCGTGTCACTGGTACCTCTCCAGTCTAAGACATCCAATCCTTTCGAAGCATCGGTAGTAGTGGTGGCACTTGCTACCCAGCCCTCAATATCAACGCATGTTGAACTGATGTCTTCATTATTTGACTTCTCGTCTTCCTTTTCTCGTCTCTCAATTTCCTTGTTATATCCACCAGGAAAGTATTTCACGGGATCATCTCCTAAATCTCCTCGAGATTTCCAAACAAATCCAGCCCACGGTTTTGTTGCGGAGATTTGTGTACCTGGACTTGGGACTGCAGGAGTGTACTTGCCAATTTTGATCGGAATAAATGCTACTTTAGCTGTATTCCATGGACAAGCTCTGACTGTAAATCTTGTCAATAGATATCCAGCAGGATGCTCCTGTTCAAGGAGAGTAGTTTCGAGGTATTTCTTCTTGATCTCTGGAAAGGCTTTGAGGATAAACTTGCACGATTCTACCTCTTCTGTATAGAAAATATGATGCTGCGAGGCATATATCGACTGCGCATGTGATCAGCTTCAAGATAGTGAACGAAAGGGAACATCTTGAGATTTCGCTCACAATGTACTTCGCAATATTGTTGAGTTTATTGATAACTAAATCAACACTGCCACGCATGTCCGATCCAATATAAACCTTCGATTGGCTAGGTGACTTCACAATCTTGCTGTCTGTCATGGTCTGCAACTCCAGGACTATGGCCAGTTTCAAAAACTCATCAATCAGTTCTTCTCCATGATAGATCCAAATGTCGCGATAACTATACTTCTTGATAGTATCTGGATAAAACTTGTCATCTGAAGCTGGGTTAGGCGAGCGTGTGTGTTGAGACGGTTCGTACTGATCGACTTTCACGATCAAATCGCTTTGAAACTAACAGCATCTGAGCAATTATTACGATAGCATATCGTATTGGATTGGTACCTCAGTTGACCAGTCGCTATGTGTATCATCTTCATCATCGTCATCCTCGGAATCTGCTTCCTTATCACCACCCTCCTGTACAACTATCGCTTTCGTGATCTGATTCATCTCTTCTAAGAGGGGTATGAGATGTCTTTCTGAAGAAAGCTTGAAATAATGATCCTGGTCGAGCCATTGGATATAACCGTCCTGGTCTTTTATCAGTGACAATCTCTTTAAATGCCAATGACCGCAGTGTATTGATGTAAGAAAGCATGTGACGCCTTTTAATAAGAATGAAACTCATCTGCACTAGATTTGTAGATGGAAAGATATTCTAAAGACCACACTTCGAATTCATCTCGAAAATCTGTTGCTATATGAAAACGAACTTTTGAATACATGGCAGCATAAACAGCGCAATAAAGTATTCTATATAGATGAAGAAAGGAAGCCACCACTTACTGCGCGCATTCGATCTCTTTTATCCGCGAAACGTTTCTCAACTTCCATAACTCCTGCTGGCTTGAAGTGCCATTCCGAAGCAATGATGACTGTTGAGATTCCACTTCTCGCAAGAGTTCCTAGATCACTGGTATCGGACATAGCATCAGTAGCAGATGAGCTGCGCGCAGCGCTTCCTTTAATATCTGCGCTCATTGTTGAAGAATTGCTTTTGGCGGCAGACCTTACTTTGTTTTCAGCAAGTAAACTAAGAGTCCCAGTGACTTCGTCGAAAGGAAATAAGGGAGGAGGTGAAACTGAATGCGAAATCAGATACACATGACAATTATTTTGAAGATGATATAACCTGAGGGAACTTGTCGTTTTTGTGCGCGTGGTGCAATATTGGAATGGGAAAAGAAACGAATTTGGCGAAGTGAATGAGGAAGGAGGGCAGACAACAGACGATATCAAGAATCGAGCTAGTGAGAAAAAGCGACCTCGTCAAAGGAACTGAGGTGTTAAAGATGATACTGCAGAGCATTTATCAGACGAACAACAACAATGGTTTAGGTTCATGTGATTTTTATATAGATTCGATTGTTTGCTTGCCAGTGACGCGGGTACCTGCATGCGCCAGTGGCTGCACGACTTCACGCTTTTGTTGCAGGCTGCACACAGTATCAAAGTAAGACAAACCGTCAATAGAGATAGAAGAATTGGAAAAATTATACTTTACTTCTGCATCAAGTTATGATTTAAGATCAAAGCAACTATTGCACAATGGAATCATTAAAAAGAAAATCTAGTTCATTCAATCATCACCAATAACCCTGGCAAATCTGACTCTGATGAACTTCCCAGTGTTTGCCCCAATGTACAATTCCTAGATATGATGATCTCATGTAGACACAAGAAAGAAACTCCTTAACACCTTGGGCTTCGTGGCCCAAGTTCAACCCGAGATACCCTAACCACAATGTCTAATGTACAAAAGCGCGGAAAATACAACTGTATCCTGATTCTCCAATGCAATGCAATGCAGTCTTTGATGTCGCTGGATCGCTCGAAGAGAATATCGTAATGTAATGTAATTCGAAAGTAGATGAATGATATGAGTATGTGTCGAGATCACGGGGTTCAAGTGGAAAGAAAGTTTTTGGAGTCCGTGAAATCTTTACGAGTCCGAGACTTGAAATTGGTAATTGAGCTTCTTATTCAGCATCTTTGACGTGTTTTTTGACATTAAGGGCCCATCTCAGCTCCCCAAGAACCTTTTGCGTCTCTGCCATGATCTCCTCATTGGCCTTCTGCTGTTTACTTGCATTTTCTTTGATATCTGCGAGAGACTTCTCCTTCTCTGCCTTGTACTCCTCATATTTCCGATCGACGTCATCCTTTTCTTTCTGCAGTGTTTTGAGCTGCTCGGCTTGCTGTTCTGCGAGGCGTTTGAGCATGGTAATCTTCTCGTCGTCGGCTATCCTTTCCTTCACAATGATTTTGATCTCCTTCTCTAGCTTCGCTACTGTCCGGTTGGCGGACTTTTCCTGGTCCTTCCAATGGTTGGCCATGACGTTGTTTCTTCCCTCGTATAGCTCCGCCCTGCTCTGGGCTTCTTCGACCTTTTCTTTGCATTCATTTTCTAATTTCTGCATCTCAGTCTTCCAGAACAGCTCACCCTCAGTAGCTTTCTCGGCCTTGTGTCGTTCCGCATCAATTTTTTCTTTGGCATCCGCGAGTTGTCGCTCCCTCCTCTTTAGAACCGTTGAATTCATAGCAGCATCACGCAACTTCCGCTCCCATTCTTCGTTTTCTTGGACAAATCTGCTCTCGGCCAGTCTTGCTTGATCGAGAGCCTCTTCAGCTCTCAGCCTCTCAATCTTGACATCGCGCTTCAACATGTCATTTTCCTTTGTAAGTCGCTCGATCACTCTCCCCGACTTTCCCAAGTTTGCCTTCCCAATAGCTGAATTAAAGTCTTCACCATCATTCGCGGGGATATCTTCCACAACATGTACATTGCTACTCGAGTACTTGGTAGGACCAAATTCGGTAGATATACTTCTGACAACTCCTCTAGACATTCCGATCGCGGATGGATTCTGTCGACTAAGTGGTGGTTTCGAACCATTTATGGAATTATAGCTAGCTTTTCTTGGGGTAACAGGTGTAGTAGACTCGTTTTGTGATTGAGGTTGCGCAGTTGGACTATCGTCGTGAGAATTTGGACCAAGTCGAGAGTCATCAGAGGGTACGGATCTAATTGTGCCCGTCGAAGATTTGAGTAAGGAGGGATCCGTGTTTAAATGAGGCATGTTCATTGCGCTGGAAGAAAGTATCGTGAGAGGGGCATGTGTAGGACTTTGCATCCTGCTCATATGGGGGGACTCGAAATCTGGGAAGAACACTGGTTAGTCATTGTTCAAGATTGCAATGAGTACCAGACTTTTGTTTACTAAATCGAGAGA
Source organism: Botryotinia calthae (assembly GCA_004379285.1). Classification (NCBI taxonomy): domain Eukaryota; kingdom Fungi; phylum Ascomycota; class Leotiomycetes; order Helotiales; family Sclerotiniaceae; genus Botryotinia; species Botryotinia calthae. The sequence goes on from PHWZ01000031.1 coordinate 51,728, forward strand.
GTTTTGCATAAAGAGACCAAAAATTATTCAATGGACCAACAATTGTTAACCTTTTCCCGGCGTTTCCAATTCTTCATTGACATGTATTAAAATTTAAGGTGCAGATCATGATATCTTGCGATAAGAATTCTGGATCATAATTAGAAATGCAAGCTTACCTGTACTTGGAGATTCCGTGTGGATATGGGTATTCCGTGTCGAAGATGTATCCACTGGAGGAGTTTCTGCTCGAGTTGGCATTGCTCATTTCTCCTTTTCGCAATCTAGGATAACCCCATCAAACCATACACGACTTCCATGAGTTGTTTGAAGTTCTATGCAATCTTTTATGCGTGCAACGAAACCGATCCTATGAGTGAGTGTCTCTCCTTTCGTGGGGTAACGAATATAACGAATGGTGGGAAGAATGAAGGTTCTACCTAAGTGGGCTGCTGGGTGTTTAATTCTAAAAGATATCGACAATGCAATGTAGTCAGTCGCCCTTAAGAGTTGCTGTATGTTATGTTTTTCTCAGTAAATGCTTTCCGAGTTTAAGTTCACCAGATAATGGATGGAAAGCCCGTATGGCAATCAAATCTCGTCCAATGAATCTGGCTGGCCGAGCAACGAATCATGTAAGCCCCAGTGATGAAAGGATGAAAAACGGCCTAACCTGTCAATGCCGGTAGGGGGTTGAGAATACCTAGTAGGTATGGCGCCCTCTGCTCGCCATGTTACTCGTACTTTTGTTACTTTTGCAGTACACAGTGCAGTACTAGATACTAGTATGTACGTCAGAGAACATGAAGTGGAGCGAAAAAAGCTGTTTTGATGTCGGGATATGCACGATGTAAAGGATACATACGACTGGGACCTGGGCAAATGCTCTTCTCTGATACTTAAGTACTGCTAGCTAAATTCGCCCACGATGGGTTAGGTGGTAGGTTTCAATGCTGGACTCCGTACAACACTCATTACTACCTGATGTATCTGTCAGTGCCTGTCGGTGCCAATCACTGTCAGTGTCAGTGTCAGTCATCCAAAGGTTGGTGACTAATATTCTCCGTAGGTGATTTTGGTGTCTGGACTCTGAATCACATTTTTAACGGGTAACCAGCTAGGTAAGGGACTGGGTAGGTGAAATTGGGATTTCCCCTATCATTCCATTTCGTTTGCCTCGAGTACGTACGAAGCACATTGCCCTCCGGATGAATAATCCTTACGCGATTACCTAATCAAAGCATGAACAGATAGAGGTCGGGTTTCGAATAGATCTATCATAAATTATCATCAACTATAAGAAGCTTCCTTGCCATTTATCTCAAAAGTTCGGTGTTTGAAATCGTGGCACCTTGGGAATTTTAGTGCATTGCTTCTAATAAGCGTTCTCGCGTTCTGAGCCTCAATATCAATAGCCTCTACCTGAGTCGATAGTTTTCCGCTAACAAACCTTTTACAGATAACCATCAATATTTTCCAATACCACCCGGGATACTCAAAATGCTCTTCTTAGAGTCTTGTTTTCCTCTCTTTACTTTTCTTTTCTTTTCTTCTTCCTTTCTTTTATCCAGTCGATCTGAATCAAGAGTTGTAATATCCATTTTCAACAAAATGAATTGGGGGTTCCAAAACTACCTGGAACATCTTGATGCACCCCAGATTCTACTTCAAAATCCAAAGACACCGCCGATACTCGACTGACTATGGTGCAGGTACTCTGGTCCTTATGTGATATCATTTCGAGTGAAGAATGTGCGGATTGAGGTCAACAGAATTGTCTAGAAGTATCATGCTCTGAAGGTTGGTGCAAGCTAAAATGCCGGTGCTCTTGGGCATCGGATATTTTCGGATATTTCCTCCCTTCACAAAACCGGATATTTAACAGCTTCACCATTGGCCCAGCGGCCCAAAGATTGAATACCGCCGCTGGATTAGGAGATCTCTTCCATAGATTCACTCTCCAGTATCCATTACCGGGCTGTCGTGTTGAGATGTTCCGCAGATTATAGTGCTGCCCATGCCCTATGTTCGTCATGTTAGATGTTGTAATCAATCTTTCTGCTTTGTTGCCCTGATATTTTATCACTTTGTAAGCTTTGTATCAGCGGACATTTTCTCAACATGATATATACAAGCCAGTTCATTTTCAGTGAGAGCTATCTTGATACGTTCCTATCGGTCTTTCGTTTGTCTGTTTTCATTCACACATTTTGGCTTTGGGTTCCCACATGATTTGCGTGATACGATGGGTTCAGGATATACAAGCGAGGTAAGTAAAATCTATCTCTTTTTCTTCCTACCTCGTGACTTCAGTGGCGTATATGAGCACTCTCGATTGTGCTTAACACACGAGTTGCATGGTCTATCACCAGAACATTTTTCTTTTCTATTTCGGCAGTTCTGGCAAGTATTTAGAGTCAGTAAGACAAAGCCAAACGAATTGAATGCGGATATACTTATGCATTGGCTACTCGATCCACTGCCCCCTTGTCTCTTCCTCTTTCTATACTTATACCACGATCAAGGGATGTATCTGCAGCGGCCTGTATTGTTCCATTAGGCGTTGACAGACTTATGGGTGCTGTGGGAACTCTAGTTTCCATCTGATTGAGTTAATGTTCAGTTCGTGATACTCACGTCTGCGATTTTCTGCAGTTTTATCTTCTTCCAGGACGAGCACAGCTTACTAAGTATGCACGTGATTTACGTCAACGCATTGGCTATCAATGGCTCCTCTTCATATATTAGCCGTCGCGGTGAGGGAATACAACACAAACTTTATCGCTTATAAATATACCAGAAAGCATGAGCCTAGGTACCTAGATAGGTATATCAACCTTGGTGAACTTGTTGAATTGATCATCGTTAGAACTGCGATCTAACTGAAATGTTTAATAATTTATGTACCATCCGGCATCTGCTTCTGACTCCCGGGGAATTCATGATCATACAATAATTTGCGTATAGCATTTTTTAACCCCTAGCCCAGTCTTAACTCATGTCCTATGAAATCCTTTGTACGCCGGTTGATGCTGGAATGCGAGAATTGCTAAAGTACAAGAAGAGCATGTAAAGTGAAATTAGAAACGTATGCACCTAAGCGCTGATGATCATGCCATTCGATTTCGTTTCTTCGTCATTGCTTTTGAGTCTCTCCTCAAATCCTGGGCGCCATTTTTTGAGATATTTGGCAGCGATAGGTTTCGCATTGTCGTCTTCCAGGGTTATTAGTATGGCCACAATGAAGGAAGGAAGGAATGAAATCTTACAAGTGTTCCAAATATCTTCAACTGCATCGAGAGCCAAGTCTCGGACAGGTGGCCGCATCATAACCAAATAAAGGAGACTGGTTAGAGATAGATTGACCATTGTTGGGTCTTTGCAAAGCCCTTTGATTCTGTTCAACACCTCGAGACTCAACCCGGGAATCTCGCTTAAGAACCGAGTAAGGACTTTGTCCTTCGCATCAAGATAGATTGAAATTCCATCTAAAACCTTGAGTGTCCATTTCTCATAATGTAGCACCTCTGAACCATCTCCCAACTTCATTTGTACTTTATCATTGTACCATTCTTCGCACAGCCAAGCGACGGCGATGTCGATTCGCTTTCTAAAGTCTTCCAGAATGTAAACAAGCAGTGATTGTCGAATAGTGTTACTCAAGGATAATCGCTCAGTATCTGGCGACTCCAACTTGACAGAGTTTGAAGACTCTTCGAGACCGGCCCCAGCACGCGTTGCAAGGCGCGTAATGATAGTAATCCATGCATCTCGATCATAGGCACTAGCTGCTAGTCTGTTTATTCCAGCCTTTGCCTTTCTTGCCGCGGGCTCTTCTAAGGTCTGCATCACACCGAAGACTCGAGACACAGTACCTTGGCCAACCAGAGTCACTTCCTCGGCATTTAGAGAAGGAGGGGTGGGCAACGTGAACGGTCCAAGTGCTACATTTGCAACTTTTTCGATATCCACTTTTAGTTCTTCAGGTGGTGAACTGTCTAATTTGTTCAAAATTTGTTCTGTATCTTCGGCATTGTAGAAATCAGGTTCGTAGTCATCGTCGTCTTCCTCTACGCCCAGTGGAGCTGTTTCAGGATTGATTTCTTCGGGCTTAGGCTCTGAGAGAGCTTGAAGTCTTGCTTTCACACCCTAATTGCCAGTTGAGTAATCGTGCGAGCATATCATTAAGTTTGGGGAAACTTACGCTTATAGCCTGTTCAATAGTGTCCGTGTCTATCCTCTGGAGAATTGTTATACCGATCTTGACGACGAGGTCTTCCGATAGAAGTGCAACGTCAAAACCCTTTAGGGCTTCATCAGTCGTGATGGTAAAAAGCTCGGCGATTGTGTGATTTCCAGGTGCTAGGGGTGGTATATGTAGTCGAGCAGATTTGACTTGCGCGCCTAGCTTTTGACGTTTGGCGAGATCTTGGGCGTCCACAGGTTCTGGAGGTCCACGCTTTCTATTTCCCTCGTCAAAGATTTCCGTTTTAGAGCGCATCATTCGTTCGACATATTGCTGGATTCGCCCATTGAGTGGATTGTGAGGGTCCCTACAACCATCAGCTTAGAACAAGCATACTTCACAGGGACAAAAAGACATACCGCTTGCTGATATGGATAAGTAATGATCTAGTAGTCTTTTCCATAGATTTAACCATAACACGCAATTTGGGAGTCATTGGGGAATTGGCTAGTTTCAGGGGATTGAAGTTTAGAAGAACATTCAGGATTTTATTTGCAACATGGGGACGGGCTCGGATTAAGATGGAAAGGGAATTCAAAGTTGCATCAACAAGTACAGCATCGCTAGACATGTCAGTTTCTAAGTGGGGGAGGGGTGGGATGCAATGAACTCGACATACCTAGAGTTCTCTTGGAAGACGCTGAGGAGTCTATCGAGAAGACCTGACGCTTCAGCTTCAAGGTTTCGAAGGGGCAGAATGGTATGGTTCGGAGGTACCATAGATAGTGATACCTGAAGAGGATCACCGCGCTATACAGAAAACAACATTAGCATCTTGCCTTTTGGGAGGTGCTAGGTACCTCTCATACTCTAGAATCTGCATCGGGTCCTGTTGTTTGAACCAACACAACTCTCTGCGCAAATTTGATGCAGCATATCCTAATTCCTGGCTTTGCAGTATCCCACATTCGAAGTATTCGAGTTTTAATTGCGACCATGCGATCCCAGGTCGGTATGTCGTAGGAATTGTTGATACTATTTAGACACACCAGTTAAAACCGGCTCAAGATTCGGCAGCCATTGCTTGACGCCATCCAAAGGTTTGAAGGTAGGAAGATAGGAAGATAGGAAGAACGTTAAAATCTAAGTCATGGCTATGAACGGATAAAAATTCAACATACATCCATCGAACGACAAGCGGGTAGATGCTAGCTGCTGCTTGCACTATACTCTTAACTACTGCACTGTCTTCGTGCGGGTTCTCAATCATGTCCTTCAATGTATCAAGTACAACCAAGCTCAATGTTTCTTTCTGTGACGAAGGTATGGTTGGGCTTGAAAATGTCTCTGCTAGGAAATCTGCGCCCCATCGTCGTAATTCTACTCTCGCGGATGGACCAATAATTGGTAGTATTCCTTGAATGATCTGGGTGTAGTAGTTGGCATCTGAGAGCACAAGTTTTCGAGCATCGTTCAATTGATCGATTTGTTTTTCAACAGTCAAGGTAGCCATGACGATGACGATAACCTTTAGAAGCTGTGGGGAAAGAAGTCGAATGTGATCTACTATAGATTGGACTGTGCAAGCTGCATGTGAGAAAAGACTACACTGATATCCACTATATTGATGTGGTGAGTTTGTGGTCAAATTGACTCCGAACCATTCTGCGAAGCTGTTGTTGAAAGAATCAAGGTTGACAAACAAATTGTGTTTCTTTGATGCGATATTGGCTGATGGTAAACGCGACCCTTTTTTAAGTTGCGCGATATTGGCAAGCACCAAATCTCAATCGTACTGTACCTACCTAGTACCTCCTAGGCATCTTCCAAGGTAGCCTTATCGATAAGGCTGGATCTCACAAATTCCATTACTTGGGAATTTCTTTTCGGAAAGTGGCGCCATTGAACAATATCAATATACCAATTGACAAAAGATTACAATCCAAGATGCCGTTGTAAGTTCATATCCTATTTCTAGAAAGTTGAATGCTTTATACTAATAAAGGGCCATTATAGAGTTCCCAAGTCTTCCTACTACGATAAGAATTACAAACAATCTGCTGCCCTTATTCGAGCGCGAAGACCATATCTTGTTAAGAATGCTTTGACAGGGGCTGGCATTGCTGCATTTGCTCTTGGAGTTTGTAAGTGTCTGCGAGAGTATTTTAAGCCAGTTCAGAGTAATGACTATCTACAGTTGCTTTCACTATTAGAGCAGTTTCGCAAGACGACTTTGAAGATGTTAAAGTACCAGCCGCGCCAACCACGCGGGATTCTTGAGCGGAGTGTGACGATATGACTGAGATCAAGAATGGCTCCTGTGGGCTAAGTTCTATAAAACGTGGAGGCGACTTCATAATACCAAAATCGAGCGGACTAGGGGCTACAAAATCACAAGTAGATGCAATGGTTATCACAGATTCAATGGGAGTTGTTTGAATGAAGGAAAACTCTTGAGGATTTCAAGGGCTTCAAGTTTGTAGCCTTCTGAATTTGAAGCCACACGTTATAATTACAGATGTAGATAGCATTATTGCAATACTGCCTAAAGGCTGAAGGGAATCATATACCATATCAATGGTAACCATCCATATCCCAGAACGCCGAACCAAATTAAAACGCTTTTCTGCCGTAACACCCACCATGCACCTTGAGTCATATATTTGCGCCCTCGTAGTCATTAAAACTTTACTTGTAAAACTCGTAGCCTGAGTTTGATTTTCTGGAGATGCGCGAGTCACTCACGGTGGAGATATGCGGGTCATCTCTTGTACCATATCCTGTAGTCCGGCGCGTGGTGTCTGGTGGATTTGATTACTGGAGACGGGAGGAGCATGATGGTTATGCTGCTCGTTGGAGATAGATAGCAGTGGGCGAGGAGGTCTAGTTTGCTTTGGTGACAAAGATGGCTGTCGACTGCCCAATGGTGATGGTACGATGTTATGTGAGTGTGAAGTATTAGAAAAAGGATTGTGTGGAGAAATTCGTCCACCAGACGTCATGTATCCATTAGTATGTTGTAGTACTGATGTTGAAATATTAGAGAAGGTTCCTGAAATAGGGCCGCCTTGTTGATGAGAATGGCGACGGGGCTGTACTTGAACTTGCGACAAGGGACTTGTGGTTCTTGGTGTATGCTGGGCTGAAGTCTGACGCTGTATTAGGTGGGAATGAGAGGGATGCTGCGGATTTGCCCAAGGTGTTTGTTCAATGAATTGTTCTTCCGCTGGCCTATACCGCGATGTCGACCTTGCTGTTCGCAATGCCGCAAACTCTTGCAGCGAAAAATTTGCAGGTTGGTGCACATGTCTAGTCCCCTGTGAAAAGCCCCGTCAGCTTGCCTGTCCCATTTTGGACAAAGGTTTCCTTTCTGGACTAAGTCCAACCATGGCTCCCAAATAATGCACTTACTCCCATTGCATTAGTTACACCCATCTTCTCAAAGTCCTCTTCGAGCTCCGCAGGTGTGGCTTGTGACATTGAAGGGGCGGCTGGAAATCCGACATGTTTTGCGATGCCTGAGAGAATAGAAACCTCGTTGGAGTATGCTACCTGGTTCTGAACCTGTTGCGATCTTCGAGTGGGATAGTTTAGAGTGTACTCGGGTACGCCGGTGGAGTAATTCCTTCTGTCATGTTGTATTTCGTACCATTGTTTACCTAATTGCTCCATCTTGGTTTCTCGAATTTCTCTTGCTTCTTGTCGATATTGAATAAGAATCTGGCTCCTCCTCGCAACAGCATAAGTTTTGAGAGTCTGTAGCTCATATTCACGCAATTTCTCTGCGACACGGATTCTCTCATCTCTCCGTGCCTCGACAGGCTTCATCTGTTCAAGAAGATCGGGGTGCGTTGGATGGTCTTGTCGGAGCATAGCCTCCTCTCGACTTATTTGCTCGAGGCGCGCATCGTATAATCTATAAACATATCAGCGAATGAACCAGTGATCAAGAGTGTAATCTGACCTGTCCCTAAAAACTGCGAAATCCTTCTCAATACCTCCAAGTTGATCAAATGCGCTTATCTTTTTTTCCACTGATCAAATCTGCGTTAGAATCATTGTGCATGTTTAAGTTTAACCTGCTGCGACACACTCACATTCTTCTTCTGTCTTTAATACGAGATCTGCCTCATCATCTTCCTCATTGTCTACTTGGTCCTCCTCGCCGTTTCGTGTATCGTCTTCGCCATTAGTTATGATGCCATTCTGCAAGCTGTCTGACTCGTCTTCAATATTTGTACCATTCTCCACAGCCTTTTTCTTCTTCCTTCCTCGTCTTTTAGGTGACGCCGGTATGCCAGCGGTTTCGATGGTGTCGTCATCGGGAAGCATGGTCTGTGGCACATTCACAAGAGCCTGCTCCTGTGGCCCATCGCCCTCTTCACCTGATATATTACCACTTATTGTATTTGATGCATCTTCCTCTACGGGTAATTCGTCGTCGATCGCAAAGTCGTCGCCTTGGTTAATTATAGAGCCTGTTCGCTTGGGTAAAGGTTCATCAAAGTCTTCTTCGAGTCCGCCGCTGCCCATTATTGATCGTTTGCGTTTTCTTGAATCGATTTCAGAAGTCGATAACGCTCTTTTTCCTTCGCCCGCAGAATCTTCTAATGACGTACGAGCTGTCGCTGGCTTGCGATCCAGCTCACCATCATCATGGTGAGAACTTTTAGGGCTATCATTGGAAATTGCAATGTCCTCGTCAGATAACTGATCTGCGTCATCTTCGTCATCTTCCCCCTCATCTGCCATGATCTGGTTGTGTAGTTTGCTTGGGCTGCGCTCATTCGAATCGGCGCCATTACGGGAATTAAGAACCACATTCTTTTGTACTCTCAGTTTGCGCGGGGATTCTTCCAATCGCTCTGTCTCTGCTTCAGAGTCGTCATCTTCAGAAGGGTTACTAAGGTCGTCTGATGCTTCGGCATCGTCGTCATGATCTTGCTCGCCATCTTTATCTTCAATATCACTCAGACTGCTAGAGCGATCTTCTTCCACCTCGAGATCACTAAGCTCGTCGTCAACCGAAGCTTCGTCGGGTATGATAGGATCAACCGCTGGCTCAACGTCAATTTCACCACTCATCTTTAGAGTAAAATAATTGTTGCAAAATTGTTGTGGTATTTGTATTGCTATTGTCGCAAAACGAAGCATTAGGAATCAAGGTATAATTATCGGTAGATCCTCGGACCGTGAAAGGCGGTCACCAGCTGGCGGCAGTAACAGCCCCAATGATCCCTGCAAGCTGCAGCTTTTTTATTTTTTTATTGAATCCCCGAAATCTCATTATCTCGGGACGACGAAAGGTAGCATATTACCTGCATCACTTATTTCCAACAAAAAAATAACTCAATCGCAATGGGTAAACGTAGTCGGAACGAGAATACCAGCGTGGCGGAGAAAGTCAATGGTAAAGAAAGTGCTGGTAAATCAATTTTCACTGAAAACAAGGCTGTCGACCCTACTCTAGCCTTGCTATTTGCATCAAGTGTAAGTCTGGAAATTCTGGTACCGCGCAATCTTGCTGATAAATTCTAGGCTGGTCCAGTAAAAGCTCCTCCGAAATCTAGATATCAAGAAGCACCTTTGCCTCGTAGGAACGTCGAATCGCAGGAGGGAGAATCGTCCGAGGTTTCTGACGATGAAGACGCCGAAGATGTCGAAATGGGCGAGGGTGACGAGGACTTGAGCAGCATCGATGGCGATCTCGAAGATGCTAACATTTCGGGTCTATCTGCTGAGGATGATGATACCAACGAAATACACGACGAGGTACCCGAATTGGATAAATTCATCGAGGCCAAAAATGAGAAACCCGAACGAAAACGTAAAAGGAAGACCGATGAGCCAGATCTTGAAGGAAAGTACCTTGAGAAGCTGGCTAGGGAAGAAGAAAAGGAAGAGGAAGAACGCCAAGCCGAAAGACGATTGAAACGCCAAAAGTTAGCTGCAGAGCAAAAGCCGGTTTCGGACGAAGAGATAGAGAAAGATGGCTCTGATGAGGAGGACGAGGATGATGCTGAATCTGATAGCGAAGCTGAAGCTGAGGATGATACAGAAGAATCCGGTTCCGAGGAGACAAGCCACAAGAGAAAGACGCCATCCGATGTTCCTCTACATGAATCCCTCGTACCAGATAAGGATGCTGCCGAGCTCGAAAAGGCATCTCGTACTATTTTCCTCGGAAATGTAGCAAGTTCTACTATATCATCCAAAGCCGACAAAAAAATACTTATGTCTCATCTGTCCTCTTTCATTGATGACCTCCCTCCTCCCCCAGCTGGCAAACCATCTCACAAATTGGAATCCCTCCGCTTTCGTTCCACTGCCTACGCCACTGCCGCACTACCAAAGAAAGCTGCTTTTGCTAAAAAAGACATTATGACTGCTACAACAAAAAGCACAAATGCCTACGCAGTCTACTCTACAGCATTTGCAGCCAGAGAGGCCGTTAAGAAACTCAATGGAACTATAGTACTAGATCGTCATCTTCGCGTAGATGGCGTAGCGCATCCTGCGAAAACCGATCACCGCCGATGTGTCTTCGTTGGAAACTTAGGGTTTGTAGACGATGAATCTCTTCTTGAACAAGATGGGGAAAACAGCCGCAAACGTTCGAAAATACCTTCTGATATTGAAGAAGGCTTGTGGAGGCAATTCGGGAAGGCTGGTGAAGTAGAGAGTGTACGGGTTATTCGCGACGAGAAAACTCGCGTTGGAAAGGGTTTTGCTTATGTACAATTTACCGTAAGCTTCTTTCATCACTCAAAAACATTTGAGCTCTTATTAATTCAGAAATATAGGATGCAAATGCAGTTGAAGCTGCCCTACTTTTCAATGAGAAGAAATACCCGCCGATGCTTCCTCGTGTCCTTCGTGTTGTCCGCGCCAAAGCTCAACACAAACAAGTCTCGTCCCGACCCACAGCTCGTCAACCTAAGTCGTCAAAAACCTCCCAAATATACAATCCAAAGGTTGATCCAAATCAAGCTTCTTTGCAGGGTAGAGCTACCAAACTGTTAGGGAAAGCTGGTGGCGCAAAATTCAAGAAAACCGGGGCCAACGATACGACTTTGGGCTCCAGGGGAGACAAGCAAGTCAGTGGAAACGGAGAAGCCAAGAGTGGAATGGCCGGTATCAAAGCACCTGAGAGCTTCATTTTTGAGGGTTATAGAGCTAGTGCAAGTAAGGGTAAGCCAAAGGATCTAAAGTTGGGAGGAAAGGGTGGTGGAAAGAAGAAGGGTAAACCCAGAACAAGATCGTCAAACAGAGGTGCCGAGTGGAAGAAGCGAGGATCGAAGTAAGCTTAGATTGTTTGGATTGTAATCAGAATAATGATGTAGTAGAGTAGTATCAGTGAATCAAATACCTATGAGAATTGCAACTCTTCGGGTTAGTCTTGACGTTCATCTTTTGAATACACACCTATATATGTAAAACCTACTCAGCCAAAATTGAGAGCTGCTGCACCCAAAATGTTGAGTGCTCAGATTGCGACTTGCACGATTTGCAATGAACTGCTATTCAATCGTCACTCCAACTTCTCTTGCTCCAAAAGTGCGGGGCATTGTCTGTGATGATACAACACACGTGATACCAATCAATTTTCATGGGCATTTTTTTTATTAAACAACACAATATTTTCTTTCCCGCGTCCACATTCTTCTGAACCCTGATCTCAAGATGTCTGGCTTCAGCTTCTCATTTGCAGGCGATGATATAGAGATAGATTCAACTCAAGATGCTCTTCCATCTGTCTCCAACCAAGCTGCAGAAACTGGCACCCTAGCACCGCGGAAATCCAGCGGGGCATTTCCGGTAGCAGGACAGCCACTTTTACCTCCGACTTATCACACTTTAGAGGAATTTTTAAAGACATTGCCATCTCAGATTGCTTATTCTACGCTGGTTGTTAAGCTGGATGATGGTAAGGAGATTGGCATTCCAAGGAGGGAGTTGTGGGATGTTAGAGCGCAGTTGATGGCGGAGGATGAGGGAAGTGGAGAGGGTCTTTTGGGATTGGGGAATGATGATGTGAAGACTGGGGTTTATGAGGGAGGGTTCAAAAGTTGGGAAAGCTCTGTGGACTTGGTTAAGGTTCTTAGCGGGAGGAGTATTGTTGGGGAGGGGAGGAGAAGAGTTCTAGAGGTATGTGTTATTTTCATTGAGACTTTACTTACGGTCAAGTTATCACGAGTGATTATATTGACAAACCTAATAGCTTGGTTGTGGAACTGCTCTTCCATCTCTAGCAGTCTTCCAATGGTTCCTAGAAAACACAACCTCTTCCACATCCGGGCTGGAGCTTGGACTTGCAGACTACAATCCTACAGTCCTACAGCTCGTCACTTTACCCAACGTTCTCCTTTCCTGGGCACAAATCACAAAGTCCGATTCTTGGGAGGCAGAAGGCGAACTCGATATCGACGAAGCACTCATCTCTGAATTCATCTCCGCGCTGACTTCTCGCAACATCAATATATCGCTCTTCTCTGGTGCTTGGTCTCAAGACTTTGTCTCTCTGGTCACTGATAAGCTTCATCTATCATGCGAGAACACAATCATTATTGGAGCAGAAACTATTTATTCTCCTGCTGCTTTGAAAGCTTTTGCTGAAACTTTAATGGCACTACTTGATTTAAGCACAGGGCCGAATAAGACGGCGTTGATAGGGGCCAAAAAGGTGTATTTCGGAGTTGGCGGTTCAATAGAAGATTTTATTGAAGATGTTATAGCGCATGGGGCTCAAGTAACCCAGGTTAGGGAAGAGTCAGATGGTGTTAGAAGAGCTGTTATAGAGGTTGAAAAAGCAGGCTGAAAATCAAATTCGTAATCAAAAGTTATATTCATCAAGTTCTCTAGCATTGGTGATAAATACTCTAATGTTTCAACAGGATTGCGTAGTAATCTTAGGGTTAGTATTCCCAAGTAGTTTTGCTGCTCGCCTAGATCATATTCTACTATGATAGTGACTTATATTATCACATTTCTCAGTGGGTACTGGGGCATTTTAATGATTCAGATTGTTTTAACCACTCTCTATTCTTATTTACCATCCTGAATGCGGCGAATTTCATACTCCTACCTCTTAGCATCTCTATGCTGGTCCTTGAACCCCATTTCAGTCAGTCAGACCTCATTAGGGCACGCATATGATTGTGCCTTGAAGACATTCATGGCCAGGTGAACCTTAGCCGTGCTCGAATAATAGCTCTCCTACCAAGTCCTCCAGTCCTTCGATGCCATATCATAATCTTAAAGTTCCAATTTAACACTTATATCCACTTATTAGTATCTTACTATTCAGAGCAGTTCCAACGCGGACCTACTCCGACTTTATTTTGACCTAGAGTCATAATGTCGATAGCTCGATATTGTATTCCTCAAATGCTTCGTACATAGAAAGAGATCAACTGTGAAAGGTCTTTTCAATCCATCCAATTCCACAGGACACATCCAATTGTCTATTTTTAAAATAGAACACTTTTGTCAGGATTTAGAAGAGCATCGAATTTCAAATTACATGCTATATCCCCAACTAGCCCATAGGATTATCCTCGACACATCCTACACCATCAGCAGTACATTAGAATGGATCCGGTCCGTCCAGGTGATACAAGCCTATAGTAATTCACAAAATAAGAAGCGCTTCCAGATCAGCCACCATATATACCCATGCGTCACGTACAAAGAAGGGAAATGTCAAGGCAAAACAAGCAACGACAAAACATAGAAGTGGAACTCCAATCGTCAACAACAACGTCAAAAGGGCTTCCGTCAAGTAAATCAGCCTTCAGTAGAAGAATAAATCCAAATCCTCCAACAAAACATCCAAATATCAAAACATTTATTAACCCAACGCTTATCAGGCGCTGAGATGTCCCCCATATCATATGATTATACAATACAAGTAATCTACACGCATGACTCCGCTTGGGCTCAAGTGTACCTCAAGAGTCTGGAATTGAACTAATGAGCCACCATCGAACCACTTGCGTCGGTCAGTTAGTATTCTAGTTCTACGTTTCATTCGACACTTTGTAGACTTGAATGAGAATTCTCGCCTGTGTTCTTGTTGGGTAATGTAAGTGTATCTAGTACGGGAATTCAACAGCAGCAAGCGGATGGGGTGAAGAGCCGTTTTGATTTCGTGTTGTAGGTGAATGTTTGTCTTCATCATGATTTACCTCAACCTTTAGTAGTTTCTGCTTCGATCAATTAAAACGCCATCCTTGTGTTGTCCAGACCGCTGCGACGGGAAAGGAGTAAAGAAAGAGCGGGGTAACGTTAGAAAATGCAAATATAATGAGTATTTGAAAAGTGAAGAGCTGATACTCAAAGTGATTATGATTCCACCAATTTTGAAAAGCTAGTTCACCCTGCGAGTCAAGCCCATGTTTCGCAAGTAGATTATTGACAGTAAAAATAGTATTCATCCGCCGTTATATGCGACAAATCGGTTGAGCCGCTTCGAACCACTCTCAAGTAACTTTCAACGGCAGATGGGCCGCTTCAATCACGGAATGACAGGTCCTTATCAGAGGAAGATTCCCAGCCCATGCCGCATATCCCTTTCAGCTCTCTGTTCTTGAAGATAGACAGATATGCGATCGCGATACTGTCGCATCGCGGGTGGATATTAAATTAAGGCTCAATGAGTACCTACCTAGCTATAGGTAATAGGTATTCGCATGCTTTTCCTCGTAATCTCACAGCGGTACCAGCGCGCTTTCACCGCTTTCAAACTTTTCGTCACACATCTATCACTATCACTATCATGTCGAAGAATCTTCCTCGCCATTAATATATGGATCATATGCATGATTTGATGTAACGCATGATTGCGAATGCTTCTCTTCCTACATTCTTCACATTTGTGGTCCGACCTGTCTTCAAAATTTACGCATCTTTTCGTGCGAGAGGGGGATCTTCCGCATTGTTGAGGTCGTGAGAGAAGGGCACTGTCAAACGCAGACTGCAAAATTCCATAGCTCGTTCCGTGAGAACAACAACCGCCGATAAGGAATTAAGTTCTGCCAGTGCAGCTTAGATGAAGATTCTAGAGCAACCCTCATCAGCCACATCTTTCACAATGACGCTACTTTGAAGATATCTGACCGGACTTTGGTTAATCTCGTGAATGCTTTAGCTTCAGACAAAAGGAGCGCATAGCCCTTTCAGACGAAGTCACCGATCACTTGATATATCCGAATATATAACCATGAGGATTCAATGGGAAAATCCATCACTTAACATGAGTATTTTGCGTCTATATCAGCAATTTGATTCGTCAAATAACAATTGACGTCTCTCACTCAACTGCCAAGCATGTGGACGAAAGCCAAATATGAGCCTACGGAGAATAAGCTGCCAATACTTCAAGCTAACGTAGCGCACTGCAACAATGCATATGTACAACCTACAATTCACGCAATGCAATGCATGCAGTACTCTATTGCGTTGCGCATTATTAGCAAGCGCCCATGCACGTTGGATGGATATATCAAACCATATAAGATGTGCTATCTCGGCTTGAACGGCACATTACAATAACGTCGGGCTCGTCAAGTGCTAAGGATTTGAAATTACTGCTCAATCCGCTGAGGGCTCATTTCATCCTTCATTCCGCACACGCCAATCGGAGAGACACACCCCCGGATTGGGTCAACTACTTGCGATAGGCGTACATACCCTCCAGGACCAGCCTTATGCATGGCTTGATCTCAGCCATTCATCGCCAAGAATGCCTAAACGTGCCATGCCCGCGATGTGCTCACGCCACTGAAGTGATGGCGCAAATCATGGATGGAAGGAAGGAGCCGCCCTGTCGGGACATGCGGGTATAGTATACTACAGCAGGCATCCACCTCCGTCATCTTTTGTGAGACAGTTTGATAGACGAACAAAGTATATGCTTGATGGACGTCTCCCACTTCGAGGCCTACGCACGTGGGAGAAAGTGGTTCGGAAGGGTTGTCGAAGCGAGATTGGATCAACTAAGAGGAATGCCTAAGTAGATTGGTGTATAAGCAATACAGTTCAGGTGATGGATAGATCATTGATTTATTTGCAAGCTCTTACCAATGATGTATGTCAGAAAACATCAAAATTGCAGGAAAGAGAAAAAGTCGGTCACCGTACAAATGCAGGGACTACAACCGCCTCACCGATATTATTCCCAGAACATGCATTCATTCAGACGAGCCAGATTATCGGACGCCCCACCCGGCCGCTAGAGCCAACGCTTAATCCAAACTCCGAAAAACCTGTGAAAAGTTGAGAGACAAGAACGTGTTGCTTTCTCGCTACATGATTGGTCAAATCCAACCTCATCTTTCAACAATGAAGGGGAAACACCAAGATATTGAACGCGAGTCCAAATTTACAAAATCCGCCAAGTTCTTCTTATGCACGACAGAAAAACTTTTATCTGACAGATTCCTTCGATGGAAAATGTACCGGCTTGGAAAGCTTGTGCTAGTCAGAACTCATCCAAATGCTTAAGGGGAAGAATATCGCGACAACGACCATCCACGGTATCAAAAGACCATTGCAAAATGATAGCTACAATATAAATTAATTATCTGGGGCACCCGCACATGGTCTCTGATGCCACTCAGTGGGGGATAGTCATAGTATGAACAATAGTGTACAGCAGGTAAGTGGAGAAACATGCCTTTTCCAATCTTGACAGAAAGAATGACAACAATAATTTAGTATGAGACCCTCATGAACACTGATTCCAAGCTACGGTATTGGATAATAGATCCGAGGAAGTGTACGCTCACTGCTCAACCATGTCTCAAAGCAGACAACCCCTCAAAAGCTACCGTGGCTCCGTGTTGTCCTATTTGGATATTCAACTCAGGACCAGAGCGGGGGATGTGGCCTTAACTTTGACGGATTTATCAATCGATATCACAATTGATACCTTCTAGATAGGATATACGTATAGGATCAACGATAAGCTACCAATTGCAGCATCGGAACTCTTCACCCCATCAAGTTTGAATCCAATTATACGTTTGCTATGAAGTATTTGGTATGACAGCACTCGATAAATTCCGAGAAAATTCCCTAGTATTGGGTTTTATGGCGAACTAACTGGTTGTTGGAAGTAGCGTACAGAGTACGGTACCTATCTGGGTAAGCAACTCATGAATTACAAGCGAAAGTTACCGTAACGATCTAGACCAACAAGTAGCTGCTACATCTCGAACCAAAGAAGCAGTTATTGCTTTAGTTGTATATGCTCCATAACCTTAAAGCGATTCTAAACGGCCCAAACTATTAGAATTTACTATACGAGTAAAAGCAATTTGTCACGAAAGTCTGTTACCACCTACCCCGTAAGTAGATGCCACTAGACGGTGCATTGATTTATTTCATTATCGATTCTAAAATAATCGTCTCAACTCTCAATTCTCAAGCGATGTTATTTTATCTCTAGCAAGCAAATTGCTTAGCTCAATTGATGTTCGCATCACAACCCAATTAAACGTCATGCCCCTTCATTTTCTTTATGTAATTCACTGTTCAAACTTCAATACAGCCTTGAAAATTTGGATTAGACTGGCACGTGACCAGACATGTCGTACGAATAGAAAACAGAAAACAAAGATCTTCCAAACAGGCCTGCTCTCCAGTCTCGACGGGTCAGGTGGGAATGATCATACATACATACCTGCCTAGGGAAGTAATGGACATGTGGCAAATTCAACCACCGTCCCACTACCGCCCCAGCCATACAATAAAAAATGAACAGCGAAACGACCAGAACCAAAAAGACAAGTCAACTCGATCCGATACAAATAAATCCGCCGGAGTGACTAAGCCCATCTAAGTTACATTGATTTTCCTCGGTTTCTTCCAAATCCCACCCAGATTTCGAAAGAATCCACTTTGCCCCGCCTGAAAGTTTGATGACCCACTTCGGAGTACTCCTACTGTGTCCATTTTTTTCATGCTACCAATCTAGGATGCCTACCTACCTGGTACATGAACATGGACCACCGTAGTGAAAAAAAAAAGGTAGGTTATGATCTAATTCTCTTATTTAGTTCATCTCCCCCTCCAGTTGCTCTTTCACTTCCTTCTCTCTACATCGACAAACTTCTTCATTTCCCCCTTCATTGCCCAAGCAATAAGGGCTTCGTCGTCAAATTCCTCAAAACTCTCACCATTTGAGGTCTCTGTCGCCAATCCTCAAAATGGCAAATCCTGTCCATGCCCATGAACATCATAACCCTACCAACATGGGCATAATTGGTCTTCCTCATGGTCCGGAAACCGGTGATGACCATGTGTCGATATACGATCTGGGAGCTGATGAAGCGGTTTTCAACGAATTTCTTTACCCTGATGATATTTTCACCGCAGAGCATGTTTATTGGGCAGATCTCAAATTAACAGACAAAATCTCCTTCATCACTAGGACTGAGGGAGCTGATGCAAAGAAAGAGGTCAAGGCAATTTTGGCTATGATGAAAAAGGACCCCCTTAGTCCTGTCAGTTGGTATTTCAGCAACGCTGTTCTCCCTGGTGCTGGTTTGGGTCTTGAAGGGTATGTCAACTTTCGTGATTCATAATTCCAATACTAATCATATTTTCAGATACGTTCTTTTCTCTATCGGAAACTTAGGACCCCTCTTCTCAGCTGTCTGGCCGCAATGCTGGAAAACTTTCGAGGTTTGTAGTGAGCAATGGACTTATGCTGTCACTTACTTGGAAATTATTGGCATTATTGTTGGTCAAATCTTGGTCGGATACTTGGGTGACAAGATTGGCCGTCGTTGGGGTTTGATCCAAGATGCTGTCATTATGTTTCTTGGTCTGGTCATGCTCATCGCTTCTTGGGGTACGACTCTCAATGGCTGGGTTATTTGCTATGCCTGGTCATTGTTCTTCTACGGTATTGGTGTCGGTGGTGAATATCCAATGACAGCCACTGCTGCTATGGAAAGCGCTACTGCATCAAACCGCCAAACAACCAAAATGGACAGACTTCATCGTGGCCGCAAGGTAACCATGGCCTTCCTTATGCAAGGTTGGGGTCAGTTCTTCAATCAAGCCATTCTGATCCTCTTGCTTCTCATCTTCCATCATGGAAGCGGAAACCCACCTTACTCCCAAGTTTCAGCACAATGGCTTTTCAGAGTCTCGTTCGCCATCCCCGCTGTCGGTACTCTCTGGCTTGTCTACTACCGCATGTACAAAATGCCTCTCATCTCCAAAGGACTCGATATTGCCAAGAAGACCACAAACGTCACTGGATACGACAAGGAGTCTCTTAGCTTGACAGTTAAGCATTTCTCGGGACGCTTAATTGCCACAGCCGGAGCCTGGTTCTGCAACGATGTCTTCTTTTACGGCAACAAACTCTTCCAGTCTCAATTCATCAAGGTCATCTCTCCAGGCTCAACTTCAATTATGGAAGGATGGTTATGGAACTTGTGTAACGTCGGAGTATCTCTTGCCGGTTACTATTGCGCATCATTCCTCATCGACAACAAGCTCTATGGACGAAAGTGGATGCAACAAGTTGGATTTGCCTTGGATTTCATTCTTTTCGTTATCCCAGCTTTCCATTACGCGCATTATACTAGCATCGCGGGTATCAAGTCATTCCAGGCCATGTACTTCTTATCGTCCTTCTTCAACCAATTTGGTCCAAACAGTGTCACTTTCCTCGTCGCTGCGGAAGTTTTCCCAACACCTATCCGCGCCTCCGCACATGGATTTTCAGCAGCTGTTGGTAAATTGGGCGCTTTGTTTGCATCGGTTCTCTACAATTTTATTACAACCCAGCAAAAGTTCTACATTGTCCCATGGTTCGGTCTTGCTGGTATGCTCCTCACTGCCGTCTTCCTTCCAGATACCACCGGTCTCGATCTCAAGGAGCAGGAACGAAGATGGAAGTATATCAGATCCGGTAGGGAATCTGAATATCATGGTATTGCTATCCATCCAGCACATTTGTCCCTATGGGAAAGATGGATGAAGGCTGGCAAGAACTATGATCCTAAATTGGATGCCGGAGACAAGATTCTTGAGATGCGACAAGAATGGGAACTTAAGCAAACCGAGAAGGGAAAGAATGAGGAGGATATCGGAACTTACGACGATGATTGGAGCCAGGAAATTCACCAATATTTCCGTTCTGATAACAGCCCGAGAAGAACTCGCGCGCCGACTCGTGTAGAGCCGGTATCTGAATCTACGAGTGATGAAATTACGAGAGAAAAGTAGCTAGACATCTTTTAATGTCTTGAATTTTTTACGGCGTTTGGGGTCGGTATTTGGAAGGGAGATTCCCCAGAAACTTGTACAACTTGATGTTGGAAAAGTTGTTTTTTCATATAAATATTTACTCATAACGATCATATTGGCTTGCATGCCTTGGGTAGGATGAAATATATAGAACCTAATGATAAAGATTTGAACTTACAATGATTGCGGTCTTGCTTGTATCGAATCAATGTGATTTGTGGTTTCCTGGCTTGGATTTGACATTAGAATTGTCATTCACCCAAGCTTAGCTAAAAGTCATGCATGTTTTAAGGCTCGTTCGAATCATTCTATATTTGAAAAACATTTCAAACAGCAAGGACATTTGAATTATTGAAGCTAATATAATAGGAGTAATATGAGGATGCATAGAGTTGAGTTGAAGTACCCAAATATCATCAATAACATATAGAAAGCTGCTATTGACTACTATATAGGAAAAATTGAAGTATTCACCATTTTGAATACATGAGACTCATCAATATTGTGTTGAAGGACATGCGAATTTGGGCCGGCGAGTGCACGGCCCCGTTTGGTTTGTGCTGATGACTACTTCACATGAAATAGAACCTTTTTGACTTGACTTGACGCAGACAAACAAACACTTTCTGAAGTTTAAAAACCGGATGATAATTTGACTTTCTTCTGCATCAACTGGGCTCTTGGAGATCAGTAATGTCATCGGGAACGCTTATTGCGGGATCGGGGCTTGGTCATCTTTCATGTATGAGATGAAGATATGCAGCCACAATCACCTGTAGCCCCCAAAACCTCACGATAAGCGTTCGAAGTACCTTCTGTGTTTGTTTGAACATACATGATGGTGTCTCCATTGAGATGGTATGGTTACCTCCATTGGCTTGTTGTACATGTATGCATGTAAGACTTACATACTATCAATGCTTCATCGAGTACCTGTTTGTGCGGCTCTGGGCTACAAGTCGTACGTAGCCTGAAAGATGGTTACATACCTATTTAGCCTTACATTGAGGCTGCTCACGAGATAAGCAAGTAAGCTGAAGGCTTCTTTTATTTATCATTGCTCTACAATTACTATTCAAATCTAACCAAGATCAATCGATTAAGAGTATATCACTTTATTCCTTTATACATGGTTCACTTGTATCTTTAAGTGCGTCAAAGATGGCGACTAATGGTGGAAGTGATCGGCCGAGGAATTTGGAAATCCCATTGGTTCATTTTGGATCGGTCAAGACCTCGATTGGCGATGATGAGGCTCAATCACAGAACTTTGTGCCACATAGCAGCGCCGAGACATCACAAAATGAACATCTGGGATCAGAGATAGATAATTTACCATTCAAACGATTCCCCTCTGTAGAACGGAGGCCAAGAACCACAGAAGTCGAGTGAGAACATTTTCTGATCCCCAAAAATGTTCATGACTAACGAAACAACAGCATTATTGGAGTTCCTGCCATTGGAGGAGATCCAGAGATTACATGGATGGCCGAAGCTAAATTCGCAAAGGATGGGCTCTCTCCACTTGGTAGTGGTAGCGATGTGAGATCGGCATTTATGAGAATGACTCCTGTGTCACCAGCTTACACGATGAATCATTTACCCCCGTGGATTGTCCGCGATATTCGTAGCCGAAAGGATCTGAGCATGGCTCGAGTTCTTTTGTATGACCATGGGTACCCGAAAGACGGTGACACATTGAAGCAATTAGCCACTAGGCTGTTGGATAGCATTAGGAAGCTGAGGTCAATTGAGGTAGGAAGAGCATGGTATCGGTCGATACCTCAACTCAAACTGTTGCATCTATGGATTTACCATAAACCCTTGCCTGACATATACACAGAATGAAAATCGTCCCCTTTTTTTCGTATGTCACAGTACCGGGGGGCTAGTGCTCAAAATGGCTTTAACCGATGCTGGAAGACCCAGAGATCTAATTCTCAATGATTGTTATGGTATCACTTTTTTCGGTATGTCCAAATAGGAAATCGTCTAGCGGCTTACCCCTTTATGTAGCTAACCTCGGTCGTAGCAACGCCACATAGAGGCTCAAGTTACTTATCGCACCCAGAATTTTCTGGCAGTATCCGCACAATCATGGGTCTATCACGGGAACTCCCAACATCCATAACAAAGCAGCTGGAACTAGATCACTATTCCCTGAAGCAAATCGGGAAAGACTTTAAAGCTTTAGCCACAGAATTCAAAGTGTGGACCTTTTTCGAGACAATAGATTCAAATCTTACCGGTCCAGATCAAGGCAAACCTTTCCATGCACCTATTACATCTATTAAATCCGCAATACTTAATCTACGTAACGAGAGCGTATATCCATTGGTGAGCAATCATAAAAAGTGTGCCGCGTTCGACTTCGCAAATGGGCAAACAAAAAAAGATTATTTGGCGGCGTTGGCCGCTTTGATCAAGCAGGCTTGTAAATTGAGCAAAATTGCTCACTTTGAACTGAATCTCAAACACAGAGTGGAGGTGGAGATCAATGGTTTTTATGAAGGCGCGTCTACAATCCCAACTAACGAGCCCCTAATCAGAGTCTGGTCAACAAACAAATCTATGCACGATTTTAGACGAAATGGCCCGACCAAGCTTTTGAAGGAACGAAGGGAAGAAGTATCAGATGCCCCAAGGGCCGGACAATATTTACGTCACAATAGCCGTGCTCCATATTTGCCTATAGATAAGATCACCCCTGATGCCAAGGTTAAGGGTGATACATTGACTCCTAAATTTTCGTCGAGATTGAACCCTTTTAAGAAAGGTTCAAGCCCTTCTACCCAGGCTCGACGAGCTTCAAAGATCAAAGCCAAAGAATCATCAGATATCATCGGGAGTAGAAAAACAGGATCAGTTCTGTCTCCACCGGCTTTGGTAAATGGCACTTTTACATTAATCTGTGAAATTAGACTAACGACTGATACAGATAATGACCTCCGACGTGGAAGATAATGCAGGTACAGTTCCGGAAGAAGTAGGAGCGTCTATAAAAATGCGCAATTCGCCCCCAACCGTGCAATTAAACTCAAGCGATCCTGATATTGCTAATGTCACATCTCGTATATCGTTCAAACAGCACGTAACATCTCCCGACCATGAGTTTAGCATTGCGCGGGGCTCACAGCCATCCATTCGAAAGTCGCGAACTGAGAACGATGAAACAGCGACCAGACCCGGGTCTTTCCGCAGGCACAGCGAATCTCTGACGGCTCAAACTTCTTTCTTGAGTCCATCCCGTGCCAGTCTTCATCAAGATAAGTCCTCATCATCTGCAGAACGTGAAGAAAGTGAAAATTTTCTCTCTCCCATCGCGCCTCCTTTACAGGACCTCGATTTTTCAAACCTCAAGCTTACATGGATACACGTACCTTTCAACAATCCCAAATGGGTCCCAGTAAGCTCTAGATTTCCCAAAGTATCCCTATCTACTGACTGAAAAGGATGTTCTTGAAGCAATATCATTCGAAAAGGGGCCAGATGTCCACAGTAAAATGTTAGATCACGAGCACTGGCATTCAAAGCATGTGCTTGGAAGGCATCAAGAACATCATCATTCTTGTTTCTTAAAGCCTCATTGTTCTTTTTTTGGGTTAGAAAGTGGGAAGTCCATTTTCCTATGCTAAGTACGTCTATTTACGCACGTTTGAACTAACATTACCATTAGCACCGCCAGGCATCGGCTCTGTTAACATGAATCACATTCAAATGTGCTTATATTTGCCTTATCTTCACTTCGATACCTATAAGGTCCTTGTGAAAAGGAGACATTTCGTAAAAAAACGAATCGAGCAAGGTCGATCGAGACCTGTTCCTCAACAAGTGTCAAAGCTTGACTCGCAAGAGATTCAAGTCCTCTGGCAGTATCTGGGACACGACCCTCCAATAAATGCTCGGCGCACACTAGATCAATTTGGATATCCAAGTCTTCTCGATACAAGGGCGAGAGATGATGATCAGATGTTGTATAAGATGACTAAAGAGCGACATGTTAAGTCAAATACTGGAACAATTCACACTGCTAACGGACAGGGTAATGCAGCTCAGATGATGAGACCAGCCCAGGGAAATGAAGAAAAAGATGCAGTCAATGAAAATAGTGACGATTCTGAGAACCCAAGCGATAGCGATCCAATGCCTGATGATGACCTTCTAGATGGGAATGTTCTCATGGTTGATCAGCTCTGGCTATGGGTTATTGATGGTATGTACATCTGAGGGGCGGAGCTTCAGATACTAAATATGGTGACTAGGGTCTGTTGTTACTTTCTTTCCTAGGGTAAGATACTTTTACACTGAGATTTCTGATGTGTCAAGCATTCCGCTAATTTTAACCTAGGTAACTGGACTGAAAACGGATGGAAGACTATTTCAACAAGCCGACCTTCGAGACAGCATTTTTAATGAAGTCAACGCCGATCTCACTTCTCGCTGTGAAAATGCATATGACCTTGCAGCCTGTGAGCAATTTTTTTTCTGTTTTAATATCACCTAAAATCCAATTTTTTCTGAATATTTGATATCTTACGAACTCTCTGTATTTTAAGCAGCCTCATGTCCCTGGCTACTTGCCCTACAGGTTCTTATTTGTAAAGAGGTAATTGCTGACCCCTAAACTCTTCAGTGGTCGCCCTTCATGCAGTCACTATCTTGTTCGAACGAACTTCACATCCTAACCTGGAGGTCTTCCGAATATTTGAAGAGGCGATCAGTATTCTGGCAAGTTTTCTCGTGAATTTCTTTATTCTTCTATCTCTAATTAGACAATTAGACAGAAAAAATGACGACGTCCTTCAAAGATTTCCGTGCACAAGGTTTCCGGGCCAAAGTAGATGATAATGACGACCTTAAGACCAGCTCTATTCGTGCCAAGCATGTACTTGAAGGGAAAATTGCGGAGGAGCAAAATCGTGAAAACACATCCGCTCTTCTGGAACTACGAGATATTGAAGATGAGCTGAACACTCTGAAGACCTTGTTCAACAGTCAAATCACAGAGATTAGAATCATGTTAGATGTTTACACGAAGCAAAAGCTGACTACAAATGGGCTGATATTCTTGAGGAGTGCTGAGGAGTACCTCGTGGAATACACTCAGCATGTAGAAAAAATGACGGAAAATGCAAAGAACACCAGAGATGATGTACGTATGCACACCCTTTTATTGAAGAACAACCACTGAGATGATACAGTTTGACAAGCTGCTCGGCATGATACAGAGGCAAGCACAGGTGAGTGAGGTGCCGCAGCTATCTGATCAGAGGTACTAATTGTCAATACAGGTGGATGAGGTACGTCTGGCAAGATACCAGGCTGATCTTGCCAGTGCGCAGAGTAGATCTGTCATGATATTCACAGTGGGTTTTTCCATATATTTGTGATGAGCTGAATTGATTTGTATTGAGAATAGGTCTTCACAGTCATATTTGTATGCTATATACAATGACATCCATAATCTTTGAACTAACCTGCTATTAGCTGCCACTTAGTTTCTTCACAGGTCTTTTTGGGATGAACGTCCGGTGGGTTCTTCTTTCCCTCTCAACTTATGCTTTTGCCGTATCATAGGCTGACGTCACATCAGAGAATGGGGCGGTGGTGATTACCTTCCTCTTCGCACTGTAGGCGCAATCGCAAGTATGAAAAATTCTCCCCATTCGTTCCACAGTATAGAATTAACCGAGTACCACCCCAACAGTCCCGACATCCTCTGCTCTTATAACGCTTGCACTCATCATTGCCTGGAGCATCCGCATTCGTCATCTCTTTGATTTTATTGGACAAAAACTTTCAAAAATCTATATTAGTATACACAAACGTATCAACAAAGTCATCGACGGAAATCCAGAGACCGAGAAGGACTCCGGAAAAAGAAGCAAGTTGAAAGAGTTAAGGCAAAGGAAAAAGCAGAGAAAATTGGAAAAGGAACAGACGCGATTGCATGACGAAGATTGGGATTTTTGGGAAAGTCATAAAGAGCGTAGGGAGAAGGACTATAAGATTCCGAACAAAAATCGGAAGAGTACGCTCAGGGCGGAGATTGGTATTGAGTAAAAGCGATGGTTAATTCATAAATTCTTATCTATGTCGTGTGTCATTTTCGTGAACAGGATGCCATATTCAAACGGAAAGGACTCTCGTTGCGCGAAAACTCGCGCCCTTATCATTTCAATACAGTTACTTCGAACCTTCTCAACTTTACTAACGATATTACACCATCAATTTTACTCAGCTTCAGGCCCAATCATTTATCTCAAGTATTTACTCGACACCAGTAATTCGTCATTGTGTACGACCGTAAACCTCCGGTTCATAGCATCTCCTACCGCAGAGGAGGACAATCAAAGATAGCAATATATTAAAAAGCTTCCACCTTTGAATACACTTACTTTCAAACATAGTGTTATGTAGCCCTGAATCAAAGGAGCTCAAGTATATAATAAAACAATTTGTTAGTAGTGACTCATCTACAACATAATTCTATAGAAACCAGGACATACTTCTATGTTTTGAGCTATCGTTTGAACTCTTTAGATGTGTATATGATATCGTCTGGTTCTGAGTGATTGATTTGATATCACTTGATATACAATATAAGAGAAGAATTAGGATTGACATATTAGAAGAGCTTACTAGTATTATAATGTACTGTAAATTACACTTATGTCCTCCAAATGCCATTTAATTACTCTTATGTCCTAAAGTTGGAAGACAATTTACTCTCTTGCCACAAAACTGCAAGCATGCCGGAAAGATTCTCGTTTTCGCACTCACTCTGTGCAAGATGAGAAGCTGCCAGAGCGAGTGTATCGAGGATTAATAGCTGGAGTTTGTTACCATATTTTTGACAGTGTTTCATGAAAATCCCGCTTGGCGTATGGATGTCGGGGCGCATGCTGGTCCAAGAAGGCAGCCAGCACAATGGCAAATGGCTTGGACGGAAGTACAGCAGAACATGTACTTCCAAATGAGTGAAATAGAAGCATAGCCTCCAGGTAAGTGAGAGCGGACGCACAAAGGATTAGTATCCTATCTTCCACAGATGTCAGCTTCTTCTCCCAACCAATGATTTGAGCTCTTGAAAGAATCATACAGAGTGACTTTTGGGCAAGACGTATGTGATTTCAAAATCGCCATCATGAGATTTTGCAAGACTGTGTGTGGCCACGATTGTTGATAAAGAGCTTGCGCACAGAGTTGCAAATGCCCATCTGATTCACCAAGGCGTTGAGAATAATGCAACATGTCTTGGACCCTTCTAAGAAGCTGGTTTTCAGATGTAAAGGGTAGGAATTGCTGTTCTGCAAGACAGTGCTTTCTATTTTGCGCAAAATCTTCCGAAAGAGAACCGGGTTCCTGGTGTTCTGAAGAGCATAGGGATTCCGAAGAATACCAGGATTCTGCATAGGTACCTTGAAGAGCATAGGTATTTCGTGAAATATGCTGAAAAGTGCAGGTGTTTTGAAGAGCAGAGATTCTGCATAGTATTCTGAAGAACGTAAGTGTCTTGATGAAAGCATATCATTGGTGGACGCCACAACGAATAAGTCTATAACGCTGAGTAGGTGAAGAGTTTGAGGGATTAAGCAATGGATATCCTACCCTAAGTAAAGAATTCTGTACATTGTAGCTTAGACTGCATGAAACCAATTGATCTATAACATTTATGTCAAACGTCAGTTTTGAGGCTTGCCAGACATATTGTTGTTGTTTTCAATAAAGTGAAATATGCGGTATGCTTATTGCTCCGAGACTATAACCCCCGGACGCAACTACTAATTATTGAATATAGCTATCCCCTTCCTACTAGGTCTACATATGTTCAGCCTTCTTCAATTTCTTTGTCACTTCCAATCCAACTTCAAAGACCTTAGTTGTGACTTGCACTAGCTATTGGACGATGGCTCCCGTGAGAGTTAGAAGACAAGACGAGACCAGAACAAGGTATGCCACTGCCATGGTATGAGTGGCACACAACGAAGAAGGCAGAAGCTGTTCCAACGAGGTTCATAGAAGAGGTCTTTCGACAGGTGTGTGCAAATTGACAGCAGGAAGTCGATGCTTTCGCAATCTAGATAATGTGACCTAATGGATATTGAGGCGAAGGTTATAGATACGGACAAAATGGCAATGGCCACTGGAAGGATATCATAAGGATGTAGAAGAGCTCAATAGAAAAAATGGGAACTGCCCAAGATCAAGCGGAATCAAAGAGTATTTCACATATCTCACATCAAGGCAATGAAGAAGGTTAATATTCTTGACGTAATTTCATATTTGCCCTTTGCTCGCTATCTATTATAGCTGTGTTCCGACCGTAGTCAAGCAGCAGGTTGGTATCTCAGGCTTTTGTGCCATAATATCCCATGCAAACATGTGAACCATCCATCCTTGATAACCGGTATGATACAGCGTAAATGTACCCGAGTAATTTACTTAAGAGGAATGAAACGGGAAGAGTGGGTAGCACCGATACCAGGTCTTCCGTGCTTAACTGGGCGGCTGTTTTGATGTCAGTACATGCTTCCAAGGCAAATATCTTCAAGCTTTCGCTTATAATCTAGTAGGGAATGACTTACTAAGAGATAGAGAATTCGGCCAAGTAGTGACCAACCATCTCAGGCTTGATTTCGACTTGGTTGAACTCCTTTCCGGAGTAGATACCAATAACGCTGCCAATCATCTCTGGGACGACGATCATGTCTCTCAAGTGAGTCTTGACCAAATCAGGCTTCTCGTTTGGCTGAGCCTCTTGCTTGGCCTTGCGGAGCTTCTTGATGAGACCCATAGGCTTGCGCTTCAAACCACGGTTGAACCTACGGCGAGCACGAGCGTGGACGACATCGCGGAGTTGGTCGGAGGAAAGGTCGAGGAGTCTATTCGAAGAATATAGGGTTAGCTACTATGAGATCCCCTTTGATATTCATGTTGTGGATTTATTAAGGTAGGCATACTGGTCGAGGTCGATTCCACGGTAGGAAAACTTGCGGAATGCTCTCTTTGCCTTGATCTCGGCAGCTTTTTGGGCATCCTATTGAATTGATAAAATTGATCAGCCATCCATTCCATTCAAAATCGCCTCCGTAATTTCTGGAGAACCTGGATTCAGAAATCCGAAACAAAAAAAATCAATTTGCTCACATATTCTTCGTCGGCCATCTTTGCGGTTGGGTTCTTTCAAAGGTTGTCGAAAGGTTGGAGTTGTCGTAAAGGATTTGTTCGCCGCCAACTGAGTCCAAGTGCCAGGAAGTTTGCAAATTTTGGTCTCGCTTAGATTTCGGCGCTAAAATAGGGCAAATATCCCAGATGACCTTTCAGCCTCGTCCTTTTCCCATGCAAATATCGATACTGTATCGAATCAATGACGACAAGGGTGTTGGAGGGGTGTCAGATAGCAGATGATAGGATTATGAGTGGCCTTGATTGGCCTCTGAATTTCATGTAGATGATAATATGGGGTTTTGGTACGGCTTCTAGACAACCTTGATTACAAGAGTGAAGACTTTCAAGTAGTGTCTGTTGGCAAGCAATCAATTATAGATGTTCAACGAGATTATTTGCATTTACTTGTCAAATCATATCAAATCACATCAAATCACATCATATAAATATTCATCCTGCTAAAACGCTGCTCATGTTTGAAGAATCACGTCTTTATTGCTCTATTTTGCATGAATATGTGCTTGTCATGGGAACCTTCGCAGGATACAATCCATCCCATATGGCGTGCAAATAATGGGCGTAGCCCGCACGATTTCTCCCAGAAATCTCGAAATGATGTTCCGGCAGGTCGAGAGCGTCGAGTTCGTGGGCAAGTCAATTGACTGCTTAATCGAAGAGACCGAAACCCATGTCCTCGTCGGACTCTTCCTTCTCTGTTCATTGCGTTAGTAGCTTTTCTATTAATGAGAATATAGCAAAACATACCCTCGGCCTTCTCCTCAACCTTCTCCTCAGCAGCGGCACCACCAGCAGCGGCAGCTCCACCAGCAGCTGGGGCAGCACCGGAACCACCAGATGGGACGGATGCCAACTTGGAGGAACCCTCAGCGATCAACTAGATATCACGTCAGTTACTGGTAAATGTGCGTATTTTTCTCGATTGTGCTAACCTCGTTGATGTCCTTTCCGTCAAGCTCCTTGATGAGAGTATCGAGACGCTCTTGGTCAGCCTCAATTCCAACGGACTCGAGAACGGTGATGATGTCCTTAGCGGAAGGGGAGGCCTTTCCACCGATGGTGAGGAGGAGGTATGCTGCGAGATACTTCATTTTGAATGCTATACGCAAATCTTGTCAGTCAACTATTTCAAAGATGATCTTGGTGCGCGAAACAATACTGTGAAGTATTAAATGTGAGGAGGAACTTACATTTATTTGTTTGTTAAAGAACAGGTATATCAATCGATTTAACCGCAAGAGACGGAGACTGAAATTTCAAGTTCTGAGAGTTTTGGAGTTTGTGAAAGATTCGATTGTGGATCTCAGATTCGATTAAAATCAAAAAGTTTCTTGTGTGGGCGACTGGCGTGGCGCTAAGCTACTCCTGTAAAGCCTGACACGTGATAACGAAATGGACTTAAATCCTTGCGATTGTCTGCCCGTTTGCTTTTCACACGGCCTCAACAACAACTCAAAGGAATAACACAAATACAACAATTTTACCTGAAGGCGCAGTTACTTGTTATCTGGCGCTTTCAAATTTTATTCCTGCTGTTAGCACCATACTTATCAATTTGCATGTGCTGATGCACTACAAGAAGTCGGAAATCCACGCGATCAGCGTTTGAGTTGTTCATCCATCATCTTCTGATTCATTCTTTCAAATTTTCGGTGTATCACAAGCACATCATTCAAAATGCCGGTATGTCTGCTTTGCGCATTTGCTTATACTCTACATGACCATTATACTGACTTAATCAAGATCGGTGATCTTCTCGCCCAGATTTCGGGGGGCCCAGGTCCAGATTCAACAATGACGATGCCGACCGCCACTCTCCCACCAAAGCGAAAAGCAAACGATGATTTGAGGAAGCCGGTTGACAAACTTCAAAGGCCAAATACTGCTACTATATCGAGACCAATCAACCCAGCGCATCGTCCTACAGCCGTTGATACGAGTATGGGCAGGATGAAGATCGACACGAAACAACAAAGGCCAACTCCGAACTCGGCTAATACCGCCAACACCACATTCAAAAATGGCCAGCCAACACCACCTCCATCTTCTACTGAATCAGGAAAACCTCCTAAGAAAGGTTCATATGCGGAAATTTTGGCACGGGGAAAAGCTGCACAGGCTTCTTTGGGTCAGGTTGGAAAGATTCAACACAAACGCATCGAGAAAGCACCATCCAAGCGAGAGTCGGATAAACTAAGGACCCAAAAGGGGAAGACCATCCAAAAGGGACTAGAACCAAATTCTAAATTTCAAAGGACTGGCCAGGTTCCCGCTCGGAATGGACAGAGTGGTACGAATGGTACGAAGTCTGTTGGTGTCAAGGCTCCGCCACCAGCTGTCGAAAAGAAAGTCAAAAAAGCTGCAACAGCAACAACTGGATACACTGGGACTGCTCGCCCAAGACCAGGAGGTGGTGGTCCAACTGCTAACAAGCCCAGTGCACCTTCATACTCCGCCCGTAATAGCAATGACCGCTATAAAAATGGTAGAAAGAATCTCGATCGCTACTATGCTACTGATGAAGATGAGGAAGAAGACGACATGGAAGATGATGTTGAGGAGGATGACTATGCATCTGATGTATCATCTGATATGGAAGCAGCTGCGTTTGAAGTAGATGAAGAAGAAGAAAAGGCTGCTGCTATTGCCAGGAAGGAGGATGCTCAAGCTCTCGCCGAAGAGAACAGACTCAAGAAGGAGAAAGCTGAAAAGCGAGCACGACTTGCAGCTATGGCCAAGTCCAGAAGGTGATGAATCGGTTAGGGGTAATGGCTATGGTTCTTGGGGATTTCTACGGGTGGGAACTTGTTTCAGGAATGCTATGGATGGATGCATTGTTTGAGTTTAGCGATATGGAGTTTTGGGATGGGAAGACGAGATATACAGGCATTGCAGGCGTAACATACTTGGAAGCTGCTTTGCTGCTTTTCCACTTCGGTGGTAGTCCTACTTTCTATGCTTTTCAGCGCATTATGGTCATTAGAGGAGCCTATTATAATGAGGGACACCAATAGCGTGTACATGATTGTTTACTCTAATCCATCAAAAATCATGATTATCTCTAGTCGATCGAGCTTGAAACATGTGATGGCAATCGATGTCAAGATATCACTGCCAAATCAATCCATCTTTCCACTCAGCCATGCATCCACAAATTGGTGGGCCATCAAATGCAATTTCAGTCAGCAACATTCATATTTCACTATTTTGCTACTATTTCTTACACATGACATCGTCTTTATTTTGTACCTCACTTTGTATTTGTCCCAACGTTAACATCCTACGCAGAACTCCCAGTTTACACCCTTCGACTTCCAAGGAGGTCAAGACCAAACAGCAAGCACAAAGAAGGTACGCAGTTCTCAATGACAAGATACATGTATTCATTGTACCATAAAAGATGAGTCAAGAAAATAAACTAAATTGGTATCACAATGCCCCTTCATCTCTCTCCTCAAAACTTCAAAACTTAAAATCCACCGTGTCCTCCCCGTCCACCTCCGCCATGATGTTCACCACCTGGCCCGCCAAATCCACCACCACCTTGATGGCCGCCTGGTCCTCCAAATCCACCTCCTTGGTGTCCACCTCCGTGGTGTTCACCTCCGTGGTGTCCACCTCCGTGGTGCTCACCACCGAATCCTCCTCCTCCTTGGTGTCCACCTGGTCCACCTGGCCCGCCAAATCCACCTCCTTGATGTCCGCCACTGTGATGTTCACCACCGGGTCCTCCATATCCTCCTTGTGGACCACC
Organism: Botryotinia calthae; assembly: GCA_004379285.1. Taxonomy (NCBI): domain Eukaryota; kingdom Fungi; phylum Ascomycota; class Leotiomycetes; order Helotiales; family Sclerotiniaceae; genus Botryotinia; species Botryotinia calthae. The sequence goes on from PHWZ01000031.1 coordinate 85,105, forward strand.
AGGTCCGCCAAATCCGCCTTGGTGCCCTCCGTTACCGCCCATGTGGTGTTGTTGAGGAGGAGGACCTTGGTTCTTTTCATATGTTAGCATTTGTATCTCAGGAGTACTGAGGAATCTTGAGCGAGAGAGGGGTAACGAACGTGTTCGTGCTCGTGCTTTCCCTCGACCTTGTGGATTACTTTGCTGATGAGTCCCATTGTGATTTATGTATGTATGTATATATGTATATATATATATATGATTGCGAAGTTTGCGTAGGATTTGTTGTTGTATAGCTAAAGATGAGGAATTGAGTTTGTATTTATGTTTGTATTTGGATAAGATGAATAGCTAGCAAAGGAGGAGGAGGTATACACTACTTTATATGCTGTGCATCTCCCCCATTCCTCCAACCCACTTTAATAACCAGATCTCAGCCTTCCAAAATTCATCATACATACCAGGACCAATTTCTTGAATTCCTGCTTTTTGGCTACTTGTCTACGCACGCATAGCATACACTCATTTCTTGCTTTCCATTTACCCTGATTGATTGAATGATTGCACGCCAGCACCCCTACCATAAAGCTTAAAGTAAAGCAATGTAAGGCTAGACGCGAAAGCAAAAGACCCCTCAATCCCCATGCAATCCGGCTAGCAGTGCCGCAAAAGCAGATCCAGGCATCCTCATCCCAACATCCAGCTCTCGTGCACCCCAAATACAGCTTTCCTGACTAATAAATACGCATGGTACAGCCACAGAGAGTTAAGCCTCATGACACGACGGTGTCGTGGTTAGAATTGTGGTGTGTAAGTGTCTTGGCGGTGGGGGTTAACGCGCGGCCGAATATTCTGCTGAGCTCTGGAATACGCCGCGCACAGCACGAGTAGAAACCGAGAATCCGGCTGAGAATCGGAAAAGGGGGAACGTCATTGTCACGTTTTGAGATCTTGGAAAATGTTACGTCATGCATTGAGTGGTTGCTTTTTGGGTCGGACGATCAGATTGACGATGAAAAGTTACGCTTTGACATTACGAAGTTTCGATACATGTAGACAGGTATGTGCAGAAGACAAAGTCGTGGATTGAATTCGGAAGCCGGAATATGAGAAGTTATTGTTGTCTAGCGATGGAATATCGGTGAGGCGAAGAAGTGGAACAGCTGGGCGAGGTTTCCAGCTGCGACAGTGCACGAGAATAGAGTCATCGATGAATAGGAGTTTCGCCTGGCGAGACCCGAAGATCCATTTAACAGGGGGACAAAATAGTTGTGCGAGTGTATGGATTAATAGAAGCATCCCTTGCGATTAATATACGTAGATGTTAATTTTAGTATTACATATTAAATCCTCAACTCGTGCACGAACGACCGTTCATTCCTACTATACATTTACCATAAAATGCCGACTATGTTTCTAGGCCGTAAAACTGTGTCGTAATTGCATTTGGTATCCCAAAAGGAAGCTTGTGTTTCAAAGATGCTTTTCCCCATTAATTGCTGTTTCCCAATACGCCAACGGCCCCCAAACTCCACGATACTCGAAGCCATATCGTATGCCGATCCTCTCGATTTCTATAACTTCTGAAAATTGGCTTTTAATCTGGTGGTGGTGCAGCATTCATAATTTTAGCCAACATGTCGATGTGTGAGATGAGATTGCCGTTGAATCCTTCTTCCCGCTTTGGCGTCCCTTCTGTATGCCAACAAGAACCCCATGTATCCTCATCTAACCTTCCCTCGAAATATGCAATTCGCATTGACCAATCCATCTTTGGCCACCACTCTTCTGGCAATAAATTAAAAATTCCCGTCACTTCTCTCTTGGCAACACCTTGGAGCCACCAGATATCATCCACAATACGTGTCATAGCAAAAAAACACGACAAAATAACCAACGCACGAGGATCCTGTCTCTTTAGTAGATCAATATAACGGCGTGTTGCAGTAGCCGCAAAACTGAGAATTCGTGCTCGCTCTGGTTTTTGATGAGACCAGTTGAGCGTAGCAACAGCATGTTCGTATGCCTGCTTTGTATCTGCATCCATGAAAGTATCGTCGGGGTTAGATACATGGTCGATACCCTCGAGTAGAAAAGCAAAGAACCCTCGGCGCTCAGGATCAAAATCTAGTATTAATGGAGGCTGCCCATTGATGATCGGAAAGATTTTGGCCGAATTTCGTAGCCAATGCCAGGAAGTTATAACAATTGTCTTAACTCCCTGGAAAGAATGAAACCAAGCGAGTGGTAGGACGTAACCACTGTCGGAATCGCCATCAATTCCATTTTCGACACAACGAGACGCCGATGCTTGGAAAGCGATGAGAGCAGCTGTGCAGAAAAGTGCTTCTGCATTGCTTTGAGATGGGCCTTGTCTCAAAAGAGACGAATATTGAGCGAGCGCTGATGCCATATAACTATGTGATGCACGGGCAAGACTTCGATCTTCGGGCTGTAATATACGTAAATGTAGAGCAGAAACAGCGAGGATAGCATCCATGAGACATGGGGAGTCATAAGCGAGTGATGGTACATCCACAGACCAGGCAACGTCCTGACTTTCATCATTAGAAAGAGTTTTCGAGGTCGTTGCAGTGTAATGATGCATTAGCCTGAGCTCAAGTGATCGATCACGTATTGAGTTACCGTGAGCTCTGACTGACACGGTAGGGGACCGGTAGAAGGGCGTTAGCGAAGAAGTGGTAGACGCCGGTGATGAGACTTGGTTGAGCGAGCCTTCGGAACTTTGATGGATAAGCGTTGGAGGTGGGAAAGCTGGTGAATCAGGTGATGAGGGAGCATCTCCGAAATCGCAGGAAACGCCTGGTGGTCATTGTCAACATGTATTCTACTCTTCAGTGAAGATATACCGACCATGCTTTTTACAATTTCCACACAAAGGATGTTTTTCGTCACACTAATCCAAAATTAGCACGTGTTCATGACTGTCTGGATTCCAATGAGTGTGGAGTGGAGTGGTGTGGTTGGTTGGTTACTTTGATTTTCCTGTGCTTGCATCTCTGACAGCCAGCTTTAGATTTTTTATGCGATCTTCTTGGTGGCATCTTGCAATTTTCGGCTTGTTGAAAGACTAATAAGGAAGTTGTAAGTTATCAGGGGTGGCGACCAGAGTGACTATTTCGACAAATGTTCATATTGAAAACGGATGGTCTTGGTTCAATTGATTCAACGGAAATATGTGCGAATCTTTGTTTGGTGGGCGTTGGAGAGATATTGGTCAAAAGCAAAAGAAAGTGACTGGTAGATATTGAACTTTCACGCTCTGGTGTTCCGATTTGCATCAATTGTTTACCATCGAGCGCACCAGCATTGTTTAAGTGTTTTAGTGTCGGGCTTCGGAACATCGAAGATTGAGGGTACCCCTGCGGCATCTGGCTTGTTCGATCGTCTGTCGACGATCTGATTCGTTGCCGATGGAGATTGAGTTAGTCAGCATCTCCTTCTCCTGCATAGAAAAGTTCCGACAGTTTGAGGAACGAAGTACATCAGGTGACGTGCTGAGATGAAGGGCAGTCGATAGGGAGGTAGATGTAGAATTATGCTTGGTTGGGTGTGTCTTTATTGAATCTGCTCTCCAAATTGTCATTTTGCATCATTTAACGGCAGCTAAGTAACGATAAAAACACACCTCAATGATTACTAAAACTTCATAGATAGCATCTCCCTGACCCTCTACTTATTCCTCGCCATACCTAATCACCACAAACGATCGCGACTTGATGCCAATACATCTTCTGTCGTCAACTAGATCTTCAAACTTAACACACATCACGCAACATCCAGATCTCATGTATCCTTTGCACTCGAGTATTGTATTCTCGTTCGACTACGTGAAAACCTCAACGACCTCCCTAATTGGGATTCCAATAACCTAAAAGGTATATGTGTGACCTTGGTAGCAACACCACGAAAAAGATTGACCATTGCTAGCGGCTACATATAGAGTAATACAGCATCGATTTGTCATGATATCTTCATAGGATATCCATTCTGTTCATTCCTACACCCGCACATAAGCAGCCAAAGAACCCTCCTGCCTCTTCTTACCTAAACTAGATCCTTTGGGAACGTCTGGCACATTTGGAACATTCCTTCTCTCTCATCTCGATGAATTGCGTGCTTTAGCCTCTGATTTAGTACCTAGCTCAGCAATAATAACAAGTATCTATCTATATCTACGGCCTTTGTTCCTTACAAATCAAGGTTTAGCTCTCATCACGACATTCGTCCTGGACATTATTACCAATTTGACCCCATTACCAAGACTCACTTACATATTTTCTTTTTTTACTCTTCTACCAAGTACACTAAAGGAAAATCTATTAAATCGGAACTTCCCCGCAATTTTTCATCGTATGTTTTTTTAATACTTTTCCATCAGTCTTCCATCAAACTTCTTTTTATCCTTTGTTGTGTGAAATCATTAAGAAAAGAGGAAAAGGAAAACGAAAATAAATTCTTCACCCCGCACTACCCCTCCAAAATGACTGTCCCAAGCTTCGATCACCCCATTGAAACTCCTCCACGAGCCCCTTCTCCAGTTCATCGATTTGGTACTCTAGCAGTCCATGCTGGTTCCCCTCATGATCCTGTCACCGGTGCCGTCATCGAAGCCATCTCCCTCTCTACAACCTTTGCACAGACCGCCGTCGGAAAACCTGTCGGCGCATACGAGTACAGCAGAAGCTCCAACCCCAATCGTGACAACTTTGAAAAGGCTGTCGCAGCTCTCGAACACGCCAAATATGCTCTAGCTTTCTCTTCTGGCTCTGCTACCACTGCCACTATTTTGCAGTCTTTAGCCGCCGGCTCGCATGTTATTTCAGTCTCGGACGTTTATGGTGGAACCCACAGATATTTCACACAGGTTGCTAAAGCTCATGGCGTGAAGGTCACATTTACACCAGAGATTGAGGTCGACGTTGTGGATCATATCACACCCGAGACAAAACTCATCTGGATTGAAACTCCCAGTAACCCAACTTTACGACTTGTGGATATCAGAGCCGTAGCTACAGCAGCACACGAACATGGCATTATGGTTGTAGTTGACAACACCTTTATGAGTCCATACGTCCAACAACCATTGGACCACGGGGCTGATATCGTTGTTCACTCTGTTACTAAATACATCAATGGACACTCCGATGTAGTGATGGGAGTAGCCGCTTTCAACTCCGACGCTATGAAGGAAAGATTGGGGTTTCTACAAAATGCCATTGGTTGCATTCCTTCGGCATTCGATAGTTGGCTTGCTCACCGTGGCTTGAAGACTCTGCATCTCCGGGCCAGAGAAGCCACAGTTAACGCAACATTAGTAGCAAAGACGTTGGAGGCTTCACCACACGTTATTGCTGTCAACTATCCTGGCTTAGACTCCCACCCACACCGAAAAATTGCTCTTAAGCAACACAGAGATGGTATGGGCGGTGGTATGCTTTCCTTCCGTATCAAAGGGGGTTCCGCTGCAGCAGAAAAATTCTGTCAAATGACTGGCATCTTCACATTGGCAGAGAGTCTGGGAGGAGTTGAGAGTTTGGTTGAAGTTCCTAGCAGTATGACCCATGCTGGTATTCCCAAAGCTCACCGTGAGGCCATTGGTGTGTACGACGATTTAGTCCGTATCAGTTGCGGAGTCGAAGATGCAGAGGATCTTAAAGCGGATGTTTTGCAAGCCTTGGAGAAAGCTGTTGTCTGGCCTAAGATCTCGAACGGCTTACAAAGCCATGCTTCTTAAGTCCTGGATCGGGGTTTAGATTTTCTTCTTGTTAGAAGAGCCGCATGCAAATGGATTTGCGAATGCGAATGCGTGGGCGCTGGCGTTGGGGCATAGTTCGAATACCTCTTATCTCTCGAAATGCTACATCTAGATAATAAACAAATTTACATAGATTTCTTAGCATGATTTAGTCTTGGGGGTTTCCTTTTCAAGGCTTGGAAATTAAAAATTATAGCACAATCCTAGCTCCCACCATCAGACGAATACTCTGTGAGCAAATGCAAACCCCTCAACAGATAGAACATTTCACGACTCAAATACCCAGAACAAACTTCACCCCTTTACTAACATTATCCAAAAATTCATCCCCACCCTTGATACCGGGAAAAAGCCAAAAGTAATGCGGCACCCCATCATAATAATCACTCTTTGTCTTGATACCCTTATCCTTCAACATCATTTCCAACACCTTACCATCATCCCGCAACGGATCCTTCCCACACGTAGCAATATAAGTCGGAGGAAACTCATCCAAATGATTCGAGAGCGTCACAACTAAAACCCAAACAAATCAGTCCATCTCCTCGCATCAAATCAAATCAAATCAAACATCCCAGAAACCCCGGAAATACATACAAAATCTCGGATCCAGCGGATCCGCATCCACGGCCCCAAAAAATGTATTCAGCGTATCTGAATCTATAATGGGGCACGTCGTGCGCATTCTCATCGTAGGATTTGTAGTGATTTTTGTACGATGCGGGAATAGAAGATGGGTGTGCGGCTACGGGGACCATGGCCACGATACCTTTGATGTGCGATCGTTTACCCGCGGCAATGAGATCGTGGGCGACGGTTAGAGCTAGACCGCCACCGGCGGAGCCGCCGATGGTGAAGAGTTGGGATTGGGAGGCGTGGAGTTCCGAGGCGTGTTTGTAGGACTAGCGGAGGGGGGTGTGTGAGTTAGGTTGGGTTGAAGAATAAGAGTACGGAGATGATGAATATAAAGGGTGGGAGCGAGGAGAGATAGAGATAGGGGTGTTATATGCATACCCATTCAAAAGCCTTCACGCTATCGTCCAACATAGTCGGAACCTTATATTTCGGACCCAACCCAATCTATACTCAACACTCACAAGCACACACGGAACACTCTTTGCAATATATCGACACCATGCATCTTCAGAATCGAGGCTTCCAACACAATACCCACCTCCGTGAAAATAGACCCCTAGGGGAAAGTTCCCATTCTGAGAGGCATTTGAAGGCGTGTATATACGAACCGGGACGCCGTCTGCGGAAGCATCACGAGTTTGGACTGAGGAATCGGGAGGGGGTCTCTGAGCGTTGAGCGCTGCGATTAGGCTGTTGAATTGCTCTTTGATGTTGGCTGAATCGCCTGCGAGAAGAGGACGTGTACCGAGGGCTTTTTCAAGCTGCGAGAATCAAAGTTAAGTATGTAGTTGAGGAGGGAGAGGGATGATCACAAGGAGCTTGTCATGACGGATATGAAGGGTCAATTACCTCGAGCCATTCGGGTTTATAATCTGCACCTGATGAATCTCCCATTGTGTAGCTTATCTTTGTAGTAGTTTGCAAGTCTAAGGGGGAATGGAAATAGGAATTTGAAGGGTTGAGGAAGTCCTAGGATATGAGGAGAGTATCTAAAACATCACAACAAATGACCCATGAGCAACATAGTACATTATATACCTGTAGGGTTTCGTAAATTACAAATACTTGAGTTCAAAGATGGGATGAAAAATCTATAAGCATTAGTTACCCTGCCATGCAACCCTCCAGCGTCACATACTACTGGGCTGTTACCAATTTAAGAACTTGAAATGCACTGCAACCATTCAGTTACTCGGACCAACGCAGGACAATATAGCCAAGCTGCAAAACTCGTTGCACGGACACATGGATATACTTCACTTCACTTGGCTAACTATATACACACTTATTAGATAGTACCTAGCTGCAAGCTGCTCAGTGCGGGGTAATTTAGCGGCAACCTTACAACTACAATTATGAAGTTCAGAAGTACATCTCAGAATCGTGGTTATTAGTGATATATTCCATAAGCCTTAGGGCCCGGTCGGATCGACTTTTTAGGCGATGTAGAGCTACATTTGTTATCAATATACAGTACTGGGCCACTTATATCCGCCCCCAGTGCTTATTTTATAGTGTCACACATTGCACCACCCTTTTTCAACATTAAATATTAAATCAATCATGAATTATAAAATCATCAAATCTGAATAAATCAATAATACATTTCTATATTATTGATATATATAAAAATTATTCATCGCCTGAACTGGGTATATATAGGAGGACTGATCTTACTGATCAATCCTCAAGTTGTGACTTATTGCCGTAAAAGAACTGCGAGAGCAGGGTACAAAATATCCTTAGAATCTAAAACTAGAAAACTACGATCCGATCGCTCGAAGAGCGCTCTTATATATTGACTATGTATACGTGATCGCACATATGCGCTTGAAGAGTGTACGTGCGATTGCATCGCGATTGTGGGCGTTTCGTGACACAAGTCAATCTAGCATACTGCTACTTATTCCTATTAGTCTATACTTAAAGTGATCAAGTGCCGTAGCTATCTCCCGTGATATTATTGTTAATATAATAGATTTACCGAACGCTATATTTCGCTACAAAAAGCTACAAAATGTAGGTCTACAAAATTTGAAAATTTGTATAACAGTCTCGTCAAATCTGTAATACAACTTTGATTAGCTTTTGTTAAAATATTATCAATCTACATCTTGTAAGCTATATGTTGTAAGCTAGATCTACAAAATTTAGACTAAATTATTAATCAAATAAAGCACCAACCCTATATTGGCAACAAATTTAAAAAACGATACGAACGAGCCCTTACTTTGATTAGTTGCTTGGGAGAATTGACCAGTTCGTCCTAGGGATCTAAACACTCTGAGTTATCTGTCTTCACTTCCTGCGCCAAATAAATTGCCCCAGCGTGTAATTTGGTTCGAGTTACACCCAAAAACTCCCAATTATTTGAGTTATATAAGCCTTCAAATGCGAATAAGTGGTCTAGCCTAGGAAAGTCTCGAATATAGCACAAGACACATCAAAGTGATAATTTTATCCATTTATCTATATAGAAATCATACGATTCGGTTTCCGCAGCCACTGGGCTTTTCTGACTTTATCCTGAGTTGATTTTGCCGCCCAAGTAAACACGTGAGGCAACAAGAAAATGGAAGATGTTCATTTCCGAAGGGAGCAATCATAAGAGGTTAAGCACCCGTGTTCAAGAGGTATACGGACAAATAAAGAACTCGTTTGGAAAGCCTGTTACTAAGTGCCGGTTGTATTTCTCTGAAAGCTCCATCATTCGATATTCCCAAACTTCTTGGCACTCTTGCATATTCAAGCATCTTCACTCAATTTTGAGAAATTTTTGTTTTTTGTTTTTGAAACTCACGTTCTAGCCTAATTGATTAAATTGATGCCCACCGACTCTATTACTATCCCACAACACCACAGAAACTATGATACATTCAATTTGTTGTCTCTCAGCAAACTTGCCATCGATTTCGTGCCCGTCAGCATGTAAAACTTGCACAAGAGTATCAAGTATTGTGATTCGTGTGGGATTTGATGAAAATTGTCATAATATGAAAAAAATGGTTGCTTTTCTGGAGTGAAATGTAACTAATACAATGAAAAGCCTGCGCGAATAAAGAAATCTCGAGGGGCCAACAAAGTCGCGATCTCGAAGGACTGTAGAAGTGTACAGGTGAAAATAATAAAAGGAAACCCCCCTCAACTCTCTGTCGGTTCCTCCCCAATCAACTAAATTGAAATACAAAGCAAGAATTACAAGGTATAGACTACCAAGCATGAAGGTTTCGGGTATCAGACTTTTGATGAGTACTCGCGCTTTGTCGATAGTGGTGGATGAAAGTGAAAACATCAAACTCATCAAACAACGACTTTTCCCTGATCTCCTCAATCTGCTCCGTCACATTGACTACCAATACATATCGAGTAGGTGCTGAGTGTGCATGATATGTGACAGATTGCAACCGACTGAACCCAGAAAAAAATGTCTCCAAAGAAGATCAAACCTCTCCATATTCGGGTGCGTCGGCGTAATCATTTTCCTCAGTTTTGGTTTCGCTTTCTTCTGCTGGCGGTGCACCAGCAGAGGAGTTCTCTGGCATCAAACCCTTCTCCTTGAGGTACTTGATAGACTTCAAGATTGTCAAATCATCCTTGGCGGTGTCGTTAAGAATGAGACGTTGAGCAATAGTCATCTTACCACCATTTAACTCCTTCTCTCGCAAAGCTTGGTTGCGGACGTCTAGGTCGTGAACGAAGCGGCACTTGCCCTTCTTGCCGCAGGTGCCACCGGTAGAATAGTACTTGCAGTGACGTTGAAGCTGAGCTTTTGTTGGTGGTGCTCGTGCGTGCACGATCCCGGTAAACCCATTGTTGCGCGATGTCATCGTTTCCGGCTTCCCCGAATCAGAATTAGATGAAGAATCATCATCATCATCATCACTCACTTGACCACGATCTTCATCGCCCTCGTCGCCATTTTCACGCTTGCGCTTTCCACCGGACATCTCCTGTTTGATCTTACGTTCAGCTTTCTCAAGTTCTAGTCTGAGCTTCTCGGCCTTGCGTTGCTGTTTTTCGAGTTTGGTCTCTCCGTCATCCTTTTTAATGGGCTTTGCTTCAGGCTCTTTCTTGAACTTGTGATTCTTATTTTGTTCACGTTTCAAACGAAGCTCCTCAGCAGCAGCTTCTCTACGAGCTTTCGTAGGGAAGCGGCTTTTACGCTCAGCGAGCCACGCCGTGAGATCTGCAGGTAACCTAAAATTCATTAGCAAAAAGAACAAGAAGAACTAATCTCCTAGGCCTGCAAAAACATACTGTGGAGTATCGGGACCAAGCAAAGTAACCAAACGAGCTTCTTCGTCAACATCATCAATCTCATCATCGCTATCCTCATGATCCACACCGTTTGGTGTCAAACCAAGAGTATTTGTTCTGCGCTTCTTCTTATTCTTCTTCGCATTGTCTCCTGCACCTGCAGGCTTGAAATGCATTGGAGGAGATTGTGAATTGCCATTGAAAGAACGATTGTTGTCGCGACCGCGAAATTGAAAATTATCACCGCGACCTCTACCTCTAAAGTTCCCATTTCCTCTGCCCCGATTAGAGCTCGAGTTGAATGAATGAGAATCATGCGATGGACGCTGTCCTCCATGACCTCCATTAGAGAAGTTTTGTGGGGGATATGCTTGATAAGCAGGCTGAGAAAATGGAGCAGGGGGAGTCTGATGATTGGAATATTGGGGAGTAGGAAAACCATTGCCCGCTTGAGCCATATGATCTCCACGTTCGTTCTCAAATCCCATGCGGATCGGAGGACCCATGAGAGGTGCTTCATGACCGCCACGGCCATTGTTGAAACCGCCACGACCACGGCCTCTATTACTATTATTATTGAACTGATGCTGTCCTTGGGGTGGACCTTGCCATTGTTGGGGTGGGCCACTAGGGTGTGGTTGCTGAGAAGGTGGTCCGTAGGGTTGTTGAAATGGTGCAGGCTGCTGTGGACCATATTGTGGTGGTGGTTGTTGATTGAAGCCCTGTGGGGCATAATTTGGATGGTAGTTCTGCGCAGGGAGAGGAACTTGAGGTGGTGGCTGGTGTGCTTGTTGAGGCGGACCGTGATTGTGCTGAGGTGGACCATGCTGACCCTGTTGTTGCCATTGCTGAGGATAATTGTTGGGAGGGCCATTATGACCAGGGCCTTGAGAGCCACTTGGTGGTCCTATATAAGGTGCTGGATTATGCGGATTGTATTGGTCACTTGGAGGACCCTGTATCTGTGGAGGGCCATTGTAACCATTTTGATGCGAGTGAGAAGGGCCATTGTGACCGCCTCTCGCGCCACCTCTTGGGGGGCCGTTATTGCGCGTCTGCTGATACGGAGGAGGTTGCTGATATCCATACTGAGGGTTTTGTTGAGGATACCCACCAGAAGGTGGTCCCGAAGGAGGAGGAGGGGGAGGAGGGAAGTTGTATTGCTGCGCACCAGCCATAATGACGTCGAACTTCGGGTTATTGTGTTGGTAAGGCTGAGATTGATCTGGAAGTTGACTTAAATAATGTGAAATCTTCAGAACATGAATATTCTGTGCAGGAGGGGTTTGGTTGATTATAGGTTGACTGTACTGAACAGCTGTTGGCCCTGAGGTTGAAAGTTGTCGCAAACCGTTCTGTGCTGGTGGTTGGATCTTCGTTGCACCGTATCGACCAAAAGGATTGCCGGGTATTGTAATGGGGGCTACTACGTGTTAATTGATGAAACCCGATGGCTCAACGAAAGAATTATTGAAAAGGGATGATGAGGCAAGATGGAAAAGAAAGCTGCCTCGCGCGATTATGATTTGGCCGGGAGGACATCTCTCTTATTATTTAGTGTGGAAATTGTCGCACAACATGAACCAATAGAAATTCTCCCAAACTAGGGGGATCTGGGCTGGATTATGTAAGGCGCTTTTGCATCGATCTCTCGATCATGAACTTCAGAGTGAAAAGGTCTTGAACGAATTTTGGAAACACTTGAAGAGATAATAACATACCCATTTTGAATATCCCCTCCGTTGTTGAGGATTACCTCGGAAAGAAGTTTTCAAGAATAAAGTTGATCTGGTAGAAGAAGAAGAAAAAAATTGAGGCAGTCGGAGAAGATTCTTTATTTAGATCCGAGTTGAATTTTGTCCGATTTATTATATAAAAGTGAATGTTCAGAGGCAGCAAACAACCTTGATCAGGTAGTCACGTTACACTATTTTATTCCATTTTATATTATTATATTCCTCATCAGTTGGTGGCTCGTTGTTGGAGCAGCATCAGTCGTACAAAAGGAAAGAATCATCCTAGGAGAAGGAGCAAGGCACAAGAAGCAAAAGCATTTTTTAACCTAGCCAATAGCCGGGTACATCATCATGTTCATTCTCGTAAGTCTTTCTTTTTAAATCAGATGGGGAAATCAAATTCTAACTTTTTCCAAAGACCAAAATTGCCGATTTAGTTCAGATCGCGCCTCAAGATTTGGGGAAAAATGCTAGTCAAGCAATTGAGGATAACATCAACCTTAAATACGCCAACAAGGTGATCCAGAAGATTGGTCTTTGTATCTGCTTTTATGATCTTCTCTCGGCCTCAGAAGGTTTGATTGGTCATGGTGATGGCCTTGTAAATGTCAATGGTATACTGTTCCTGGGAGTCATCACAGTGTTTTATGTTTTGCTAACCACCCAGCAGTTGAATTTCGCATCGTCGTGTTCAGACCTTTCAAATTTGAAATCATGACAGGAAGGATCAGCAGTTCTATTGAGAGTGGTATTAGAGGTTAGTATATACGTGGGTAGGCTGATCAAGCTTCGCTGACAATATCAAGTTCGCACTCACTTCTTTGATGAAATCTTCGTTCCCGCAAAAATGCTACCAGAGGGCTCACACTTGTAAGTCGGCCGCGTTCGTTCTCTCTCCAATGTGGTTACTAATAATCACCCAGTAACCACAACGAGCAAGTTTTTGTCTGGGAGACTGAAGAAGGTACACAACTTTACTTCGATAACCAGGAAACAGTGCGATTTCGGGTCGACTCTGAGCAATGGAATGATCAAGCACCATTGGGTCCCGAAAAACAAGATGACAGTGAGGAATCACGAGTAATTGAAGCGCCTTACAAGATAGTAGCTTCGATGGAAGAAGTTGGATTGGGGCCTTGCTTATGGTGGGACTGAGGAGAAACAGACGTTCGAGAAGTTTCAAGGGGGGCAAAACAGTTGTGTGAAGCAACACCATATGCATTTCTGGAGTTTAGGAAACAGTCTAGGATCTGGAGTTCATTGAAAATAGATAGGCTCTTCAGGGCTGTCTTCAGGTATATTAAAATTTGGAAGAAGAAACCCCGACAACTAAGATTGGCGCTGGTCCAAGGGCTTTTGAATTCACTGTAGTGACACTGCCTTCTACATAATAGGTTGTGCAGTAATATTGTTCAAAATTCTGCAATACTTTATGGCTGCCAAAATTTAGAATCAGATTTCACACCGCGCACAAAGATGCTTTCGTGATTGCAAGAAGTTTTGTCACCATCTTGGTAACCGTAAGACAAACACGCATACGAACTCTATACAATGAAAAACTTTGTTTGGAGCAATATGTACGGGTATTTTGTAATTCGGTCTTCAACGCTTCTTTTCTTCGTTTTCCTTGTTGATCTTCTCATAATGTGCTACCAACTTCTCCATATCTCTAGCTCTGTGGCCTGCTGGGACATTCCATGGGGATCCTGTGTTAAATTGTCTGTAGCAAATTAGCTTCTAGAGCAGAGGTACTGGAGATGTTGAGACCAACTCAGGGAATCTAAGATTGACATGTGCACTGCCCACATCACTTTGGAAAAGGTTGCGGTCGAAAGCAGCTTGCTCGAGCATAGAAACATGTAGCGCATTTCTTGCAGCCCATTTCTCTTTATAGTGTGAATAGCTATCGATCAGCTTCGCGAGACCAGAAGGAGATCCGTCGGCGGATGGTTGGGCGTATTGGTAAACTCCAATCGAGATGGGAATAGCTGCGAGGACAAGGAAGAAGCCAGTCTATATCGTAATTAGTCGTATGACTTATATAGGAGACAATCGAAAGCTCACTCCGAAAGACTCGTTTGTTGGGCCAGCATGATGATGCCCATGTTCTGTACTCGATCCAGCGAAGTGATGGACTTCATCACCAGTCTTTCCATGTTGTGCAGACGACCATCGTCGCGGAACTCGAGTAGATACTCTTCCAACTCGATCGGCAGATTGAACCGCCTTTCTCCTGAGCGCGAACATTTTGTTGTGTATTAATTGACTTTTAATATGTCATTCCTGGAGGTCGTTATGTTTGGATGTGCCTCCAAATGATGACCTTTGATGACTAATAGAGCCTCAGGCATTTGGCAGAAAGACCCCACAAAATTCCCTAATTGACCGGCGCGGCGAAACAACTAAATGATAAATCTGTACTTATTTGAATGCCACTTGTCCTTACGATGACTACAAATAACCCAGCAGGTCACCATCTTGTTCTCATTGATGCTTTAAATCTGGAGAGTGAATCAGAAGACTCAAATTCAGCAGAATCTCTTGCTTCATTAGAAAGTGATTCCGAAGAACGACCACCCGAGAAGATACTCACTGAAATAGTGGGGAAGAACAACCACATCTGGTATCTCGTCAAGTGGAGAGATTGTCCTCTTTTACGTTCCAGCTGGGAAGGAGAAGCGTGTTTTGAAAATTATCCTTGGGTTTTCGATCAGTGGCTAGTTAATAAACAGGGCCAAAAAGAAGGGAAGATTCAGCCTTTTGACTTGCAAGCTTTCGATCAAGCCTGCAAGGACCTCGACCTAGCAGAGAGGCAACGAAGAATTCTGAGACGGTTCAGACGAAAAGCTAAACGACTTCTATCGATTGTAGCTGATTGAATAGCTCATTCGAAAAGAGTCATTATTGTACTCGATATACATTTCATAATCAATTATAAATTAAAATGGTTAGTGTAGGAATACGCAGCATACTGGGCCTAGCATGGCTCAGTCTTCCACTATTTGCGAGGGCATTCTCAATGGATCCAGAAGCCTCACCATCCGCAAATACCGAACTCATATGTCCTACAGACAACCAAGCTGAATGTTATCCTAGAATCTTTCAGCCAACGAGGGACTTCCAAATCATCAAGCCTGGACAAGACATTCCACCAGGCCTCCACGTTCGGCTAAATATATCTTCTGGCTTGAAGGAAGCTCGCTTAAATATTCCAATGGAAGGTGATGATGTTACGCTGGAGCTTGACATACCTACAGAACAAGCCATGGTCGTCATTGAAGATGTCGAAGTTGAAACCTCGGAAGACCCCCAACCACCCTCAGACGCACCAGCGTACAGTGGCCATGGGAAGATACAGCCCCCACCACCCTCATCATCTGACTTTGAATCATTCCGAACGTCTCTTGCCTCATTGAAAGGGCAAGATGCTTCCCTCGACTCGGCTCTGATTTCTCTTTCGGAACTGTCACACGACATTTACTACGGATCTGAACTTATGGCCGATGAGGAGGCAGTTTCTGCCCTAATATGTCTCATGGCCATGGAGTCCTTGGGATCTGGAGGTGAAAATGATCATTCAGCCTCCGCCATTCTCTCCGGCTCGCTACAGAACAATCCTACTGCCATCAACTCCCTTTCCCTGTTTCACGATATCGTCATGAAACCTACTTGTCCTATCCTTCATGAAAATGGATTAAGTCTTATTCCCGCACTCCAGAAAAAGCTGTCAGCCTCCACAACATCACCTTCATCTCTCAAATCTCAAATTTCAGCTCTCAGTGGCCTCTTGAAATCGCCAGAAATCCAAAAGTCTTTCCTTGAGCAAGATGGTACTTCATACCTACAGTCGGTCTTCTTGAAGTCTGGATCTCAATATGACGTCGTTCGAAAACGTATTTTACAGCTTTTGATGGATAATTTCCTAGATGAAAGCATGGGGGCGCGGCTGGGAGTTTGGCCGAAGGTAGATGTAATCCAGAAGGGGGAGAAGGATTGCAATGGTGATGTTGTCAATGATGAATGTTGGGCTTGGTATGGGAAAGAGTTTTACGGAACGGAAGGTGGAAGAAAAGAATGGGTAAGCGAATTCTTGGAAAAGATAGGTCAAGGTAGTGAGGGCGGGGAGAGGGATAGGGAATTATAAATACAGATGTATTACACTCCTGTTTATGTATGACTTAATATACAAATTTTAATTTATGACCACTCCACTTCCAGAGAAACCATAGCTGGCAATCTCATTATGACAAACAGTCACTTGTGCTGCACTGTGATTCAAGCTTTTCCTCCTAATGTGAAATATATGCGAAGAAACCGGCTTTCTGGCCATCGGAAGTACAAGAAGGATAGGAAAAAACATCACAATATACTCACTTCGGAAGTGAAACCTAGCATACTCACGTCCCAGGCCACGCCATGTCTTGCGGTCAATTGATTCTGAGATTTCATAGAACTTTCGAACAGCTGTAGTATAGACTATATGAAAGGTTGTAAAAGTCGAAGATGATTAGAGGATATCTCTAGAGATTCATCTTTAGTGTTTTAGATTATGATTACAAGACAGGCTGTCTCCACCGCATTCAAGTAGGAATATTGTCTCTATCATCGCTGATCGTTGTTTGTTTCAGTGCAGAGCTCCCGGCCGCGGTGAGGAAGTTGACATTCGCACTCAATTGGATGTTCTGGACCGTGCCCATTCGGTGCATGTGCCTGAGGCATAAAATGCCGACATCATCACTTTTGGGTGGTGGTCAACTCCATTTTCGAGACTCTGTAATCTACAAGCTCTCTACGATATCGAACCTTACTTATCAGCTTCCAGTCTGCCAAAATGTTGTTCTTCAGGTGAGTGCGATTCCACAAACAGCTTTGGAGTTGCAGCAACTAAAATTCTCCTACAAATAGCTTCTTCAAAACCTTAGTAGATCACGAAGTTACGGTCGAGCTCAAAAATGATATTCAAATCAAGGGCATATTAAAGTCGGTAGACCAATACCTGAACATCAAGCTGGATGACATACAAGTGGTTGAGGAACTGAAATATCCACACCTGGTCAGTAATTCAACATGGACGACAGCAACGCAATGAAATGCGACGGGCTCTGTGCTTCGAGTTTTGTGATGCTGATGATGCGCGCATAGTCATCGGTCAAGAATGTTTTTATAAGAGGAAGTGTCGTCAGATACGTACATCTTCCTGGCAGCGTGATTGACACAGCACTTTTGGAAGATGGTAGGTCCCTATATTGACCGAATACTACGTGTGGAGACTAATGGCCATTCATAGCTACTAGGAGAGAGGCCGCACAACAGGCGACTAAAGGAAAATGAACGCATACACTTAGAGCGGAAGATAATAGTTGATGTGAATGCTTTTCCTTCGTGGGAAGGATATACGCTATAGATGATATTGAGAGGGCGAATGGGGAGAGGGGCTTGATCAACAGGATAGGCACTGCAACCGGCCAAATCAGACCATTCAATGTGTTAATGAAGATTTATGAGGAAGCAAATACGGAAAAGCACCTTTGGCAATACGTTGCTTCGAATTGCTTGGGTTGCAAGAAAAAAACATTAAAATTTCATAATTCACCCCAAATTTGCTGAAAGTCCCTCAAGAAAGACAACACAGACAGCTCGAGATGTATTATATAAAGTGTGTTTGTGCTTTCATGAAATTCCAAAATCCAAGGGAATTTGTTGGTCCTGCTGCCCCTCCAAACAAGTGAATATTTTGTCGCCTTGTGTCAGGTGATAGCGTGGACCGCGCACTACTTTTCGTGATTTCTTAGCAGACCACTCCAGATGAATCGTCTCTAGACAATCTATCTTTCTTCGGAAATACTTCTACAGGTTCAAGTAATTCGCCAATAACTTCTGGCCTATAGCAATTAATTTAAATCAAGTCGGGACTGCCTCATTTTTCAATGTCTTAGACAAAGCAGCGTTAACCTTGCCCTCCACACTGCGCTGCACTGCATCTCAAAATACAAACGAACAACCACCGATGGCAAACGTTGACAGTTCACACTCCTGGTACCGCACAATTGTAAAACGCTATGTTTCGGAACCCTCGAGAGAACTTAACTAAATCTACAGAATCCCATTTGAAACCCTCCACAGGTAGACCTCCTACGCCACCCGGCACTCCCTCAATTCCTCGACCGGTAATTACAATGGCCCCTCGAAGTACAAACAAACCAACCACCCCGCGACCTGCCAAAAATTCCATTATGTCGGCTTTCGACAAGCAATTATCGAAGAAGAGTGCGACGGTAAAAACGCCGGTGAGAGCCAATGGCACCATCCTGAATTTCTTCAAGAAAGTGGACAACCCACTCAAAGACGATGACTCTCTTTTCGTGGCCCAAAGATCTGGCGCGGTATCACAATTTCCTCCTCGCAAACTTAGTCCAGGCTTGGACGAAGACGATTTGTACGGAGCTAGCGAAGAATTGATTGGCGAGCGTTACAATGAGACCGAAAGGTCGGTCAAAAAGCGTAAGCTTTCAAACAGTTCGAAAATTGAAGACTTCGAAAGCAATCTCACAACGCCTTCAATACCAACCGAGCCATGTAGTCCTTCAGTCGAAAGTCCTTTACCAACTGCAAAGTCGAAACCCGCAATCAGAGCACTACGTCGATCAGGACCGTTCTT
The DNA here is from genome assembly GCA_004379285.1 of Botryotinia calthae. Taxonomy (NCBI): domain Eukaryota; kingdom Fungi; phylum Ascomycota; class Leotiomycetes; order Helotiales; family Sclerotiniaceae; genus Botryotinia; species Botryotinia calthae. The sequence continues at coordinate 104,150 of PHWZ01000031.1, forward strand.
GGATGATTCCGATAGCGATGGAGAGTTTATGGAAGCCTCCAAGACTGAGAATCAAAAACAAAGGCGAACACGCGTAGAGGACAAGGAAAATGGAAATCCTTTAAAAAATGGCATTGCAGGATTGAACATTGAGGAGGAGCCGATTGTTAAAGATACCTCCGTCGTATCATCTACCGAAATACTCTTACCTCTGGAAGGTAGTGTTTTCAAGCCTAGGAAGAAAGTTCCGGTTGCGAGAGCTCAAGCGAAATGGGAAGCATTACAGCCAAAAAACACAAGGACCATATCATCGTCGGAAGATGAGCAACCAGAATCGTTGAAAGGTTCAAAATACTTCGACGGCACGAGCAAAGAAAAACTAGAGTCGGAATCAGAGTACGAAGAGCCCGAAACATCACAGGTCTCAAAAAAGGCTGATAGTAAGGAAAAGAGCAAAGGAAAACGAAAAAGGAAAAGCAATCCACTTCCAGAAGTTCCAGCTTTAAAGCAGGAGGATACAAGTGTAGATACATGGGCAAACTTTGAGGATATGGGTGAATTTCCTGATGAAGATCTGAACGGTGAAGAATTTTTAGAGCGCAAATGGATGGAGGAACAAAACAACCTAGAGCCCGATGAAGCGCAGGAAGATGAAGATTCATTCAATGGATTCGACGACGACGATGGATTTAATAGCAATGCAGTGGAAGGAAGTGTCTCTGCTTGTCCTCTGTGTGGTGCGGATTTGAGCAGCATTACTCCAAATCAAGTCTCAATGCATGTCAATGCGTGTTTAGATGGAAAACCCATACCTCTACCAACAAAAATCAAAGCAAAAGCAAATTCGGAATCAAGAGAAGCAAAAGTGGTAATGCCCGAAGTTGCTAGAAACCGGTTTGCCAGGAAAGCAGCAGTCCCACGACCAGGACAGGTGAACCCAATTGATCTCAACAACGAGGGAGGATCTGCATTTTCCAAAATCATGTCAGGCCACGCAGAAGATGCTGCCTGGGCCAACGCTGCAGATAGTGAAAAGTCGTCTCGAGGAAAGCCTGCATACCAGAGGACTTGCCCATTTTACAAGATCATGCCTGGGCTATTCATCTGCGTTGATGCATTCAGATATGGCGCAGTTAAAGGCTGTAATGCTTACTTCTTGAGTCACTTTCATAGCGATCATTACATTGGTCTAACTTCTACCTGGTCACACGGTCCTATATATTGCAGCAAAGTTACTGGCAATCTCGTCAAACAACAACTAAAAGTAGATCCAAAATGGGTCGTATCCATTGAGTTTGACGACAAGTTAGAAGTGCCCAATACACAGGGCGTTTCAGTAATAATGATTCCAGCTAACCACTGTCCTGGAAGCTCGCTTTTTCTCTTCGAGAAGACTACTGGTGGTGGTCAAAGGCCTAAAGTTCAACGCATTCTTCACTGTGGCGACTTTCGAGCTTGTCCGGCGCATATTGCCCATCCCCTTCTAATGCCTAATGTTGTTGACTCAGTCAATGGGAAGATCAAACAGCAAAAAATTGATGTCTGTTATCTTGATACTACATACTTGAATCCCAAATACTCATTCCCATCGCAAGACGACGTTGTAAAAGCTTGCGCAGAAATGTGTGTCAGCCTCAGTAAAGAAAAGGCAGAAGAAAGTGATGCATGGGAGACAGTCAAGAGAGAAAGAGCAGGATCCAAGATGACCAATTTCATCAAACCTTCTTTGAAGATTGAGGCTGAGGACTCCGAAACCCCAAATACATCTTCTAAAAGCAAGAAGAAAGCTCGAGGCCGCTTACTTGTTGTTTGTGGTACCTACAGTATTGGCAAGGAACGCATCGTACTTGGTATAGCTCGCGCTCTAGATTGCAAAATTTATGCAACTCCCGGGAAAATGCGTATCTGTGCCGCTTTAGAAGATCCCGAACTTACAAGTCGCCTGACATCAGACCCTCGAGAGGCACAGATTCATATGCAGATGCTCATGGATTTACGGCCTGAAACTTTGCAAGACTACCTTACTGGTTATAAGCCCCATTTCACACGTGTTGTGGGGTTTCGACCAAGTGGTTGGAGTTATAAGCCACCGAATTCTAGATTTGTAGATTCTCCGCCGATTCACACGATTCTTACTGCTGGAAATTGGAGATCGGAATACAACATGGGAGAGTTGGTACCACAGAGAGGAAGTACAAAGGAAGCACAATGTTTTGGAGTACCGTATTCTGAACATAGCAGTTTCAGGGAGTTGACGATGTTTGTTATGGGTTTAAGAATTGAGAAGGTGATTCCAACTGTCAATGTCGGTAGTGAAATCGGGAGAAAACGAATGAAGATATGGATTGATAGGTGGCTTGCGGAGAGGAGAAAACATGGAGTACTGAGATTTGGAGATGGGAAGGAAGAGGGAGTGGTTCAGTGGTAGAGGGCGGATTATTTGGATATTGAATACCTTCTTCAAGATGTTAGTCTCCAGTTGAAGGGTCACAGGATGAATTGTAGCAAGCTGTCTGGTGTGTATTTTGGGTAGACCTCGACAAACAGTGCTTAGGTAAAAGTATATGAGGTCAGTAGGGAGGAGGAATTGTAGTGAGTTACTTGGTTATGAATTAATGACAATGATAGATTAGATGATATTGTGCACATTTAGTTGTGTATATTTTTTGGCATTTGACTTTGCTGCCACCGGAACCATCAGCCTTTTCCCTCTTGCTCAAAGTGCTAAATCAACTAGGCATACTTCTGGTGATTAGGGGTAGCGAGCTCCTCTCACATCTCGAAGAGCCAATGAAAAAAATGCAATCATAATCTCTTTACGAGTATCTTGACTTCTTGGCCAACTTTTAGTTATATTCCGATCGATACAGGAGCTTTCATTCTCAGTACATACTACACAGTCGCAAGTTGAAGCTGATAATATTGTTTGGTAGTATTTCAATTACCTAGGTATATAACAAACTAGCTGGGAACATAATTTACGCAAAATACTAGATAAAATCGTTTCTATAATTACTGTTTACTATTAGTATTACTATTTAGTAAATCCGAGTGATCAATAACTAACCATCTACCTGCATTTATCAATTTCACAACTCTACCAACAATAACAATACAAAAACTGTACATATATCATAACCATTACCTATCTACATTTATTGATGACATAAAAATCGGTCCCTGTCATAAAACTTCACCAAAAAAAAAATCATGAACCTAGGTACAACCCAGCAAGTTTCATTACCCGAAGCCTCGGGATCCCCCTTGTTTCTCACCCCTGTGTTTCTCCCAACTTCCCCCACACAGCCATCCACGGCATGTTTTCCCCATCTTTTGTGATGCCATGATTTTCGGTGCGGATTTTCAGGGTACGCCGTGATCGGCGGTCAGATGCATACCGATGATGGAATGATTGTCAGGAACTGCGTTTAGGGATCCTGGTATTTATGGACCGTTGTGTTTGTTGGATTTGGGGGTTTCATGGGGATGGCTCGATGGGTGATTGGGGGTATGGGGAGGGATGGAGGGATAGAGATAAAGTGGATGAGCTGTGGATGAAATTCGGAATGGTGATGATGACGATGATGACGATGATGATGATACGCATATGTATTATGTACCTATGTACCTATGTACCTATGTACTGTGGATGTATGTACCCTTGTTTGTTGATTTTTGGATGATTGATTATGTGTGGAATTCTGGTTTGAGCTTATAGACGATTTACTATAGCCACCTAGGTAGACAGTTCGGTAGATACTAACTAGATACGGAGTGATCAGGTGAGAAATTCTAATTGCCAATTTCTGTGCATATTTCTTCTCAGTACATGTATTGATACTCGTCAATATCAATCGCCATCAATATGCATCCATAGCGACGCAGTAACTCCACATATCAAACGCAAGCAAGAGACCAAAAAAGGGGGGGTTCTAATAACAAGTAGTGTCCCATGACCAATATTATAAATCAAATAGTTATATACAAAATTGAAAAAGCTTTGATAAAGTGGGGGAGGGAAGGAAGGGACTTTGTCTTAGGTGTCTCAATGTACGGTACGGAGTATTGTGTCTTGACTCCTGGACCCCGTCTAGTCCGCCTCATTTGTCGATCGACCTAAACGTTTCAGGCCATTTCTTGGGGTAACGTGGCGTGCATTGCATTGCATGGGAGGGTTGGAATGGGGTAATCGACGAGCTTGCGAGCTTGCTTGCTTACCTGTCTGTTATGTGCAGAGTGCTCAGTATAGGTCGGTGTGCTATGTAAGTATGTATGGCACGCGAGCCCATTTGTGGGGTTGCAATTGGGAATGCGGATGTGGATATGGGGTGGTGGTCAGATGTCTCATGTGGGTGAAAAATGAGGGGAGCCGCAGGGAGCGAGGGGGGCTCGAGAGGGAGGAACGAATGGAGAAATTTGACATGTCAAATGAATTCCAATTTCAATTCCAATTCCAATTCCAATAGATGGATGAGCTCGATTTGGAATTGATTATAGAAATGCTCGACGGATCGAAAAGGAGGCTGAGTGATACATCTACCTACCTACCTGGTTCGCTAACTAGCTAGCGCGCGATCTAAGTGAGTGAGCGAGCGAGTGAGTAACAGAATGAAGAAAACATCTACCTCCGAGCTAGGTATCTCCGTATGCGCGCGTCTTTGCCATGCCGAGGTTGAGCTAGCAACCTACCTACCTAGTAACTAATTGACTGACGCTCTGGCGCTCTTCTTAGTGCTCTACCCCGGATTTGTAGATACGTGATCGTGTACGATTGGATGCGACGAAGAGACCGACTACAAGATAGAGAACAAGAACAAGAACAGGAAGAAGAAGAGCATCAAAGACAAAAAAAGTAAGCAAAAGCAAATGCAAATGCAAAAAAGAAAGAAAGGAGGAATAAGTATGCCTCTACTATTGTTTCTACATGTCCTTTATCCCTGTTCATTTCTTGATCATATACTCCATGTAGTCTAGTAGTCCCATGTACATAATTTGCTTGCTTTCTTGCTTGCTTGCCCGTTTGCCTGCGTGAAATCGTTCCCCATCTCCATCTCCATCTCCATCTCCATCTCCATTTTCCATCCTCCCTCAAACATCCCTCACCCCTCACCCCTCACCCCTCCTCCAAACCCAAACCCAAACCCCATCCCCATCCCAAACATCACCAAAAGAAAAAACCAAAAAAACCCCTCTAAAAAGGGCCCCTAAAATCCACACCTCCCTCCCAAAATCGCCACATCAACATCAACAAACCTAGTAATCCCAGCACTGCACTGAACCCTTACTGCACTCCACTACACTACACTATACTAACTACACTATACTAACTACACTGGACCATCAATACCATACCATACAATACAATACAATACACTCAATCAATCAATCAAATCTTCAACCTAGATCAGCATGCAGAGAAATCTAACAGAAGAAAGGGCACAAATGCGGGATGCGGGATGTGGCATTCTAGAAGTATAGGGGGCGACAAAGGAAAAAATTAGCACAACGTACTAAGGTATCGATACTCAAATGTCATAGGATGGTCCATAGAAACCATAGGGGAAATTCTAGGAATGATTGTAAAAGCATGAATGAAAGAGGCTGCAAAGTTTTCTTATCTAGTGTAAAAACATGACGACACTTCATCAAAGCCGATTTTATTACTCACATAGCATCAAATCACAACATAACCACATTACTTTGCATCACATAGCTCAAGAGATTATTTGCTTTGTATATTCTTCATCTTTGTTGACTACTGTATTGGTGTATATGCTCAATAGTTCGCCAATTTCTTTCTCTTCCCCTTTTCCTCCCTAGATATGGCGTGCGCCAATTCGCATTGTTGCGAAAATGCAGTGAGGTGTGCATTTATAAAGTGTGCTTTCGCACAACCCATGGTCCTCATCGTACAATGTAAACCCAATTTTTTCCTCCTCGCCAAAAAGACAAACCAGTCTCTCCTATACCCAGTGAAAGCCCATCCCCCAATCATGATGAATTTGCCTGAACCCTTTATGTGTAACCCATTGCCAAAGTACAATTTTGGTCATCATTCCCAAGCCCTGACCCCATTAAGAGCATAAACCGTTCCCAAGCCAAAAACGCCGACCAATCCCAATTGTGGTTCCTGAACCCGGTGTGTAAATGCAGCATTTGTATGTGCTTTAATATTATGTACAAAAGTCGCCGTATATACGTCGACATTATATTTCGATCAATAATTGTATCGTGTGCATGAGTTGACCCTTGGAATAACAGTGAGATTTTCGAGAGCCGTTGTCCGTTTCTGAAAATTACCGCCTCCATCCGACATTCCAGATGACATGTGCGATGTCCTTTGCTGTATTTACAGTATCGACAACTTTTCCAAAAAGTCCTTCAGATACAGCATCATCTTCGTCTTCTTCATAGGGCATAAACATGCCAGATGGCGTCCTTCTCATACCGGAAGGCTCCTCGTTCCCGACAGAGTCCGAGGTGCTCAGACTGTGGAATCGATCTTGCGCAATGGATACGCTATCTTTTCTATGAGCAAAGGCATTGGGTGGTTGCCAATCGATATCATCATCGTCTTCATCATCACCTAGAAGCATTCTTGTTGAAGGTTTCGAAGGCTTCAATGTATCTTGAGAGGGTGACGGTGACAACTTTCCTCCGTGAAAAGACCCACTGTGCTTCATGGCTGTTTCCTGTGGCTCGGGGGTGTCTGCTCGGTACTTGAGCGTTGTGGATGGTAACATTGCAATGGTTTTGCTATCGGTCATGGAGTTGACTCTTGAAATTATCCTCTTCCTCATTGGTGGAAGTTGTCGTTTAGAAGTGCTTTTCTTCATCATGATAGCTCCATCATCGGAGTCACTATCGTCAAAGTCTTGGGTACTATAGTCCAGCTCGTCATCATCATCGCCCTTGACTTCCAAGGCTATACATTGCGATACTTGTTCATTGAAACTAATGTGTTTCTTTTCAGTACCAGGGGTGATTAGTCCTGACGAGGTAACCGACGAACGCATACTTAAATCGGTTTGTTCTGATTGTCTACTTGCAAACTCATAGGGAACGTAGTCAGATGAAGCCCTGATTATACCAGGGCGTGTATCTCCAGACTGTTGTGCCTGGACTGCTGCAGCAGCTTGTTTGAGTAATGAAGATGATGACAACGACCTTTGAAGCATTATTTCGGACATGCTTCGTTTCTTGAGAATTGGCTTCTTTTGCAAAAAGGAATTTGATTTCGATAGCCTGCTGCTGCTGACAGGAGAAGTATCTGGGGCGTTGAATGTGGTGGGTCCAGCTTGAAGTGGACCATATAGCCAGGTCACGTCACAGTCCTTCAACCTACAGAATGTCAGTCATTTTTCGATTCGGTCTGTTCACAATAGGAGTGAAATCATGGAAACCTACCAATTAAGTGTTTCAGGCGAAACAGTCTTGAGTTTATATTTTGCCTTCATCCAAGTTCTCCACGAAGCATTTTCTAGTCGTTCATGATTAGAGTATTCACCCCCCTTTGACACAATAAGTTTCCACGATGCCCATATATCCTCTTCTTTCCAATTGTGTGATAAATAATCAACGTGGCGCGAAGGTTTCGCTTGTAGTGCAGTGTCATCCTCGGCATGTGCTTGTGGTACTTCTGGGGATCCGGGTCGAGAGAATACAGAGGTATCATTTGAAATGGGTGAGACAGCATAGGAATCGCCAGTGTGTGGACTGGTTGGTGGCTCTAAATCTTCAATTTGATCGCAATATCCTGTATCGTCATAGGTGGTAAAGTAAATTCGATCTTCATCGTCTGCATCGTCGCAATGATCGAGTGACAAGCTGCTGGCTGGTGTTGACGAGTATGAAGGAACGACAGAATCGGCATGTAGGGTTTGTGGAGACGATGGTGCCGAAGAGGCTGATGAATTACTGGGTGATATTATTGGGTTGAATTTTACGCTGTTTGATCGAGATAGGGACTGTGAATATGGCGACGGTTGTGTGACGAATTTGGGCTGGGAGTGTGATCGACGAAGAGGACTTGACGAAAAGTAGGAGTTTTCTTCCGAATTGAGGACAACCGCCATTTCTGCGATGGTACCTTCCGGTAGAAGCGTTGGGTTAATTGGTGGCGGAGTATGTGGTTTAAGGTCAGAACGACCTGTTATTGAGATGGATGAGCTCCGCTTCGTTTGACTTCTTTACCGTTTCCAGATTTGCTGACTTTCTATTCCGTTGATTCAAAGCTTGGATGATAACTGTGGTATCAATCATAAACCCGCGGACGTCCAAAATACTGAGAGGGTGTTTGCGAAAGTGTGTGTGGTTGGTAGTAGGTTGTAGGTTGGTAGTTATAATAGTAGGTAGGATTGAGTTGCCGTCGGAATTCTCCACAATTGATGTTTCGGTTGAGGAATTGAAGTGAACTGCAATTGATTTGGTGGTATCCAAGGGACCTCAGATTCCAAGTGCTCAATAGGATACAGCAGGTTATCGATTGGAGAGGAAGACGGTTGCTTTGGTGTTTAGGTTTGTAGGTGATAAGAGAAACGAGTGAATGTGGAGAATGGGGGAATGGAGACTGGAGACTGGAGACTGGAGGGTGGAGGGTGGAAGATGGAAATTGGGAAGTGGAAATGGAAGTGGAAGTGGAAGTGGAAAGTAGCGAAATGAGAAGTTGATCGAGGTGAAGTAGTAAATCCAATGGAGTGAGGATTGATGTGTGAAGAATGTATTAGTTGGAAAGTCTTTTTCTCTGGAGGAAGTTTATTCTTGTACTAGGGACAGTAGCACAAGTAGAGACGAGAAAAGAAGAAGTTCTCGACCCTTGGAATTTAGGAACTTGGACACTCATGAAGTGGCTTTGGTACGGAATTTTTTCTAAATTGAAAAGTGGGTGGGAAGTGGATAGTGCGTGAGTGGGCTGCGAATGGAATGCGCGGATGCGTGGATGAGGGAGTGAGAGTGAGTGAGTGAGTGGGCGTGGAGTGAGGCGTGCGGCGTGGATGTAGTAAAAGTCTGTGGTTTTCGATATTGGATGTGACGCGTGCGAGTGCGAGTGCGAGGGGGGTGTGTGCAGTAAGCAGGAGGTAGCAAGAGGTGGTAACTGGTAAGTAGCATAGGCAATATTGAGATGTGATATGTGTGCACGATACGATACGATGTAGGGAGTCGATTGAGTAATATGATACGTACGATGGACGCTGTACAGAGCAGTGTCGTACAGAGCAAGAGCAATCCGTGTCCCAGGTTGGCTGTGCGTGTATCTGTTCTATTAGGTGCTGGCTGGGTGTTCGATCCCTAGTAAAGTATTCTGGACAGTGCAGTGTACACGACGAAAGACGTTAGACCCCCATCTCATACTCAGAAAGGTTAGACCTGCCAGATGGAAATAGAAGGGAGTCGCGAGACTAGAAGACGCCGTTGCTACATCATATGCCTAGGTAGGTAGGTCGGTCGGTCCAGTCTATCTGTGAGCGGAGTGTTTGCTTTCGACCGGACCTCTGTATCGGCTCTACCATCTACTGATGAGTACCCAAGGTACCTGCTGAGAGAGAGCATCGAGTGATAAGTAGGGCAGTAAAGGGTAGTTGAAGCTACTGCATACACTTTGCATCATCGTCATCATCACCATCGTCATTCATCCATTCGCTTGCTTCCGTTTAATTTCATTACTTAAAATTAGGTACATACAATACATACAATACATACAGCACAACCAATACACAACCACGCAAAATTACATACGTACCTACGACCTACGACCTACGACCTACCCACCCACCCACCTACCTATCCGCTCCAGAATTCCCTCTCTTTCACCACCTGACTTTCATTCCGCTCAATGAGGAAGGATCTATAAAGAAAGGAATGCTAATTTAAAATTAACAATTCCATGATGAATATTCGCATTCCCTATCCTCATTTCGTGGAATCTGAGACAGAGAACCCAAAGAAATCCGGCGTGTCAGAGCATTCACCTCTGATATACCCAGATACCTCTCTCTCGTGAACTTTTAGCTTTTGATTCCTTCGTAAGAACTTTACCAGCAGCCAGATATAGGCCTAGTATACCTAATCACCAATAGTATCGAGATCTGTTAAACTCTCTCCATCGTTTTGTCTCTCGGGAGGTATGGACGCCCGCCATAGGTTATCCTGTAAGCTTTTTGTTTCCCGGAGAAGAACCTTGGAAGACTGGGGAAACGAAACACTTTCAAACGTTTATCATTTGATGTTGCTTCTTGATAGGTAGAATGGGTCAACAGACAGTCGCCTCGATACGAATACAGTATAGAGAGAGGGGGAGATTGTCTCGATTGCTATCTAGGCCTGAGCGTTGTGAGCGAATTGATTCTCTCAGCCTTTTCCATTGTGTCTACGCAGTAACTCATCTATTAGATAGTCTCGTATAATAGCTACCCATTCAGATTTCAACAAAGCTGCTCTATGATGCATCGATCAATGTGTGGAATGAACACGTTTTGGGATGCTTTGCTACCTTCTACGACACAGGTAAATTCCGGTAGATTACGTGTACTTGTGCTACACTGCAGTGATTCTACCGAACGAGTCTTGCTAGGTAAATTCCATACTTTGTACGCACATTGAACTACATGCTTATATCTCTCGTCTACTTTTGCATCTCCCGCATAATCGCATCAACCACTAACATTTCTCGCACCTCGAGACCTCTCATATTTTACATCCTAGTATATCTGACAGGTAATAAAACGCCTATAGCACTGTAGACTGGGGCAGATCAATCCGGTATGGTGGAAGCGAAATGCTCATCAACAATCAACCACCGAGAATTCCATGTTCATTCGCTACCAGGTTGATGAGATATCACATCGTTCTCAAATGCTCAATGCCGAACCGTTGCTACAATGATAGAGGGTCAATATCAGAAGATAATCAATCCGGTCGCTACCTCCTGCCTGAATCCTAACATACCAAGCTCACTAATCTCAGTGCTAGGCTGGCGCTCAAGATGAGGAGAACAACGACAGACGACAACTTACGAACCCGATTTCCCGAACCTAGAATTCTCCATGGTTGTGCCCCATCCGCCAATCACATCTCGTTCTTTCTCTCCCTGCGGGACAATGTGGGGATCATTGGAGACGAGCAACGCCGAAGACTCACTGGCTGCAGCAGTAGGCTGGTGGCTCGGAGAGAAAATTCTCGTTGCCATTGCCACTAAAAATGCCAATTACCCCATGAGGCGATGGCTCAGATTCAAGATAGCCCGGAACGACAGGTTAGTTTTCCAGTTCCTAGATCACCCTGGGAATTTCAAGAAAGAATCCATGTTAAACCCTCTTATATCGCGAGTGTTTTACCGAAGTTCAGTCTTATTTGGGGTTTGCTGTCTATACCTACCACAACTATACTTCAACTATCTCTTCGAACAGCACAACAAATATCAAGACAATTCTGTTTGGCCTCGATTACTCCAAAATATATCAGGCCTATTAGAATCAAGGTTACCCCTTATTTCCTATTAGAAGCAGCAGAAATGTCCAGTATTCTAGTCAAAGCTTGTTCCATGATGGGAAAAGTATGTTTTGGAGTAGTTAAGTTTATACGGTAGGTTATCCCAGAATTCACTCATACTAATTATATTCGTTGGAGTAGCTGGAGTAGCTGGAGTAGCTGGAGTAGTTGGAGTAGTTGGTCACGCAATAATCTTATCTCAGAATACTTTATTCGCTCGCTTTGACGGAAACCACATGCAATGGCTTTAGAGTGGCAGCATGTAAGAAGTTAGAATGTTGGCTATCTTCAAACTTGGCTTACACGTATATACCTAGGTCCATTGCGAATGAATCAAAGTTCAAAGTATAATCCTTCGGTGATCCGGGGAAATTACCAAAGTGTTTTCAAACAGTTCTGCTTCATTGATTGTGGTGTAACCTCGGATTCAGACCATTCTTTCCTGCTTCTCTTCATGTATTGCCGGCATTGAGAGTTGATAATTTTAGATTGTTACTTTCGGCGCTTCTTCTACATATATGGGCCTAGAATTGACTGATAGGAAACCGAGCCCGACAGGAGATCGTCCATTTCCAACTTCCAAGAAATACGCAGCCTTTTAACTGCACCACTAAGGAGCCATCAATTTTACCTCGGTTTTGGCCGATGAAGTATTTCTCAGATCGTAGTTGTCCGAAAACAATTACATAGTAGTAGTTTCACTGCCGTATTGCTGTATACGAAGGTCAACGATGTCCATACCGAGCCGGTACGCATTGTCCTTTGTTGATGATCTGGACGTGCAACCCGTACCGTCGAACAACTTGCGCTGTCATCTCTGCATAGTCCTACCCAAATACGGCATCTGCATGATCATTGACATCTACGAAGGATCCCCCGGGGTTTCCACCGCCCTCATATGTTTTGTCCACCCCTTCGACACCAATCCATCTAACTATTGTGAAGCAGAATCACGTTTCAATCGTTCCTTCAATATAAATTAAACACTAGAGAAAGTTAATAGATATGTGGACACCTGTGAAGGGTTTAGAATTATCAACGTCTGGATCCTAATAAGGACGTCAAGAACAAGCATCAGGAACAAGCATCAAATAACAGACAGGCATCCAAGAGTATATCACTTCCTGCAGCAAGTATTGAATGCTCAAGGTTATGAGAGCTCGATCCGGAATGAACATTGTACGGGCGTATACAATATGCGGCACTTTGCCATATTAATAATCGCTTCATACAAGTCGTCAAACACGAGTGTATTTTTGAGTACTCGTAGTGACATAGACACATTGCACATCCCGCATTTCGAAAAAAGTGGTTCCAAATTGAAGAAGTCCCCTACAAAGCTTGAAAATTGGTTCTCAGCTACTCTATGGGCAGCTAATACAAGCCACAGAGTGGACTCTGGATGTGATTTCTACACAAAGCGCAACTTTCTGTGCCGAGAAGTCTCCCTCATTATGGCCTACGATGTACAGCTTATCAGTTTATCGGAAGTCCGTCAACGACGTCGACACAGTTACAACTTACCATATCCAATGAGGAGAAGGAGAAGCGTCAGAACCTAAACTATAAAGTAGTAGAAGCAGCTGTATTCTTGCACTGGCATTTCAATGCATGTTCAGAGACAACCTGACTCATATCCCCGAAAATCTTTCGCCATCGGTCCATCAGTGCAGGAAATAGCCAGCAATCAAAAATTGTGGTTGTCAGAACGCGACATCTCTGAGGGGCTGGGGAGGGGAGATCAATCGATCAATCGATCAATCAACAGAACAGAACAGATGCCCTTTACGACTTTTCAAGAAAGACTGGATCTGAACAGTATTGCCTGGTAAGTTCATAATTTTGAATGAAAATTTCAACGGCTGTGCTGTAAGATATGATATCGGGAGCCCGGTAGAAGCAAAAAATTTTTTTTTTAAAATGGAAGAGTTACAGTTACATCCGACCGATGACAATCTCAAAGCGGTATCCCGCACAGTTAAGAAAGAGTTAAGAAAGAGCTAAGAAAGAGTTAAGAAGAATTTATCCGGCCGAATTGTGGAGTCTTGGACCAAAATCTCATACAGTAGCACGGAGGACATGGGCGACATGGCGCAAGTGTTTTCCATCTCATTTCTATATACAGACTCCAGGGCGACAGAGCAGAGGATTGAGGGCTGAAGCAGGGCATTGTTGTATGAACAGACTATCAAGGGTTCGGGTCTCGACGAGTCCATGATCAAGTGGGGGGTTGGTTTGGGGGGTTTGAGCAATTGAACCATTGAACCAGTGAACCATTGGTCAATCGATAACAACTTGATAGCGAGAAAGTCGCCCAGAAGCTCAGAAGTCATCCACACCAAATGCAAGAGCAAGGTTTCTGGTTCACCTATCTAGGTACTGTTTTTCCACAATTCAATCAATACGACCTTGATATCTTGGGTACTCGGAGACTGTGTGAACTACGCCGGCAGTATGTACATACTACATAGTAGGTACATGGTACGTGAACTGCACACACACGTATACATATAAACATTCACGCCTTATCTTCCTCTTCTCCTCTCTCTGATCAAATCTTGCTAGAATGTAAGATGTTTGTTATGTTGTCATCAAACATGACAATTGTATTGATGGATCATTCATGGTGATCTCCTAATCAGGCAATGTAGCCCATAGCATAGTTCACACTCGAGCTCTCTACTATCTCAATTGTTGCAGTAGTAACCAGCCTTTTCAATGCAGCTTCCACACTACAGCGAGGTAGTTGCCGTTCATGATTCATGTGCTCTTGTGCTCTTGTTTACAATCATAGACACCTGCCCATTGCTACCCCTCACCCACACCACGGATATATTCTTGGGGAATCAATCTAGATGTCCTCACAACCCCAGTATATCAAGCCCATGCTGATCTCCCCCTTACCCGTCACACATCATATGATAACGGGTTCACTCTCTGCGCCGTGCTACGAACTCCTGGTAACGACACAATCAATATAAATCCCCTGGAACTCACCACGGTCGTGATTTGCAAAGACGTTGCACGCCAAATTTCTTACATGCACGTTCACTCATTTGCCATATACAATACTGGAAAGAGTCTCTCCTGGATTTCGTATGTTTGTAGAGAGGAACTCATTTACACACCGCATGGGGTTTTAAGCAACCGACGACGCTTTCGGTAATCAGTCCCCTATCATGTGAAAGGAGTTTCTTGGAATGCAAGTGGCTTGCCTATCACATTTTGTTTGATGGCTTGAAGCTTGCCAGCCATAAATGCCAATTATTCGTGCTGATAGATGTCAGTTTGAAGGGTAGTTCCTTCGGTTTTATCCCTTTTACCCCACTATCTGGAAGTAGTCACCTTCGCAATCAAAATCAAGCAGCACAATACCACCAAACGATCTCGAAACCACAAACTCAACACCAAGTATTCATACACAAACACAGTCCTCAAATATCTATACTTGAAATGGAAGGTTCTAGCCCCCTCTCCCCCCCCTCAAATCTTATCTCTAATCTCCTCACATCGACATACCACCTTCATACATCCACAGTCGTATCCCACCCCTCTCGTATCTTAACTTCTCCTCACATCATTCCCCAATCGTCCATCGTCGCATCGGGAACACTCGGAATGACACGTTATAGTACATGCATAAATTAATGATGGCGTAGTAATGGCGCGAAGCTTATGCAAGCCCTCTCTGTCTGATGCAAGCCGCGAAGTATCGCTGCAGCCACTTTCACACGATACGGGCTCTGGAGACGATGAACGTCGTTTCTGGGACAATCGTCTCCTTTCAGAATCGGTCACGGATCTTCGGGAAATAAGTTGGTTCGTCTCGTTAAGTTTCAATTGCCATTACATGGATTATCAAAAAGATCTGGGTATATGCATGTCAATGTTCCATCGATTAGGAAAGCAACGCTTAACTTGCCAATTCCCATCAAGAGCGAGTAGGTTCCAATAACCAAGTTTCTCTTTTTTGCATGACAGCACCACTTATTTGATCATCTTCTGAGAAGTCAGTGGGACTCTATCAAGCATCTCAGTGAAGTATCAAATACCTCTCATCTATCACAGACTGTGGTATCCCAACCCTGTCTGCTTCAAGAGTACTTGTTCAAGGGTTTTTTTTTCAAGGGCCCTTATCTCAATACATCGTCTTCTTCTCGTCTATGTACAATGGTGTACATGATACATCATACATGGTTCATGATACCATATCTTGCATCGGGCAAATACAGCAGTCAAACATGTACCGAATAGACGAGCCAGGTACCTCGAATGTCACAGCATACGGATGTACAGATACCTGTCTCCCCCGGTCCCAAATAAGATTACGGACAGTGCAGATGCAGTACCGGGATGCCGAAGAATCGGATTTGGAAAATCTATTGACAGAGCTACATACTCGATATTGTGCAGTCTGCACTCATCATCCCTATCCCTATCTACGATTCCATAATCCACCCGTGAAAAGCTTCGGGGCCGAGGAAATATCAAAGCCATGAGATTTGTTCTCCAATAGATCAATAGATATCGAGATAAATTGCAAATACGCGTGAACACAACGCAATACAATACATCATACCATGCCTCACCATACCAAATCATCCCACATCCACAACCACAATCCCAGCCCCATACCGCACCCAATAAAACTTACGCAGAAGATCAAAACCGACAAAAGAAAGACGGCAACAAATCAAGCAAAAACCTCAAAGAATACGAACAGCAAAGCCACACTGTATCTCCATGTCGTGCTCCCTCCACACTCTAGAGCTATTTAACCTCCACTACTTGCCGTTCGGCACATGCCTACATGCTTATATACCTACATGCATACATACATACAATACCACCATGCACACCCACCCAAAAACAAACACACATAAAAACACACAAACAATATTCCCCATCTACACACCCACCCAAACCACAGCAAATGACCAATACCCCATCCATCCCACGCCCCCATGCTACTAGACCCCCACACTGTTACACCCAGCGTCTACACAAAAATAGTGGTCTGATAATTCCCTCGCTTTTGATCCGTAGATTCCGGTTGGTGAGTGCGGGGAGGAAATCATGCAGTGCGATGTGACACGCGGAGTAGGTACATAGTTATTGACATGGGCTTGGCTTCGGACATAAAAATGTCAAATGTGCATTGCATGTTGTCTGTTGTATACTTTTTTAGCCGAGAAAGCGTGATCTAATCTGATATTGTTATTGTAGGTAGGTGAGCAGTGCCCACTGTATTCAAGAAATGTAGCCTCTACGGGTCTGGAATAGCTTTCTCTTTCCCTCTTATTCAACTGTTATGCTAGACCCAAATATATGGAGTCTCTATAGGTAGGTAGATGACCTATTTCCTAAAAACCTAACTCGCATAGCTAGTTCGCTGTGTTCAACTACCGTCTACCCTCTCCTCTCTCCA
This sequence comes from Botryotinia calthae, assembly GCA_004379285.1. Taxonomy (NCBI): domain Eukaryota; kingdom Fungi; phylum Ascomycota; class Leotiomycetes; order Helotiales; family Sclerotiniaceae; genus Botryotinia; species Botryotinia calthae. The sequence continues at coordinate 121,044 of PHWZ01000031.1, forward strand.
AAAGCTACCTCTTCTGGAATTCTGAAACTAACACAGAACATTCTCTTCTTCGGCGCCACATCTCTCACATCCCAAACCTTCGTCTCATACTTATCGCCCTGCTCAATCTTCATGCCTAATTTCTCGCTCACCCTTTCACAAATTTCTATGTTAGCCGCCTCGTTATCTTCATTCTTCGCCGCAAAACAATGGACATGCACCATTGGTAATTTTGTTTCAGTGCGTGGAGCAAATAGGTGTTGAGATTTATGATAGACGCCATGGAAAGAGGGAAGGAAATCTATGGCGGTGGCAGGAAGATTCATCACGAAGTGGGAGATGGTGTTAGGAATAGTGAGGATTTTGGGAGGTGGAGGTGGTTGACTTGACGGAGGAGCACTACGCGAGGGACGTTTTGGAGCGATAATAATGGTGTTTTGGTTTGTGGCGGTGAGTTGGAGGATTTCGTCGGCGGCTTGGTGGATGAATTTATGGCCGTCTTCGTTAAAGGGATGAACGAAATTTTCGACCTGGAAAGTTGTTAGTTATATGAGCTTTTGTGATTTTCAGTGAGATTAAATGATAGCGTTTTGATCAGATTAAAGCGCCTTGTCAGAGGCATTCTCATCAAATTAATCCAACTTGTGGTTTATGTTGACCGTCGTGATATTGAAATCATCATGAAAAAAGGAGGCAAGATCTTCAGCAAAAGGGAGACATACCTTATTTCTAATGACCGCGTCTTTCATAGCCTTATAACTATCCGGATTCAAATCATTTGCCCACACAAAAACCCCTTTCTTTCCCGCTGGCAAGGCGAATGGACCCACTCCCGCCATAACGTCACAAACGACATCCCCAGGTTCAAAAAGATCCACCAGTCGCTTATGTTCCGTTTGCAATCTACTATTCCAATAAACTTTCGAGTAATCGAATCGGAATGTGCAATCTCCTTCGCGGATTTCAACATTCATGTTGTCTTCACCAGCGAGCACTTCGTAAGAGAAAGTTCGATATTCAGACACAGTGCCCACGTCATCAATTTTGTTGATGACCGTACGAATGGTGGGATTTTTGTCCATAAGAACTGCCGCAACAAGAGATTTATATGGAAGATATTCATCGTGTAGGTTGAGATGGGCTGATACTGTTAGAGAAGTTCAGACGATTGGGAAGAGGAGTATTACCAACGTGCCCGACGATGGCGAAGCCGACTGGAATTTCTCCTTGGGCATCTTCAGGAAGAATAGATTTCATGATATCGACTGTAAAGATTAATTCCTATAACTGCAAACGGAGACTAGAAAATAACGTACTATAATTCCAATGATCATAACCCAAAGTCAAATCAAATGGGATGACTCCCAACTCCTGTGCCTTTACAGCTTCGTGTAAAATTGGACTCCAAGTGGTAGGATCTGCCAAATAAAATCAGAGTCTCATTCTACACCCTCTGAGAAATCCGAGGTACCATACCATCATGTTTTACTTTAGGATTTAGAAGCAAACACTTTCCACCTTGCGCCGCAAATTCTGGATCTGGATCCGATCGTATAGGCGCAACTCTATCTTCCAGCAACATTTCTTTGCTTTTCGTCAATTGCGATCGACATTTCGATATAATTTTATTATTCATAAGTCTCGCTGCGGAAATTGGTATAGTTTTGGAAAAAAGAGCACGATCGAGTACTCCCGCTGCGGAGCGCACAACGGGTGGGCGAAATAATGACATTTGGTCGTTAGATGTTACTGTAGATTTCTATATAAGATATCAGTAAAGCCATTTTTTAATATGGAATGCAAACAAACCTCCATTATTTCGTACCGTTTTGTCATTTCTTGTGAAGGTTTTGATTTTGTGTGTAGGCGATTCATAATTTCGGACAAGGCTGAAGCGAGATATTTTAGATCATAAGCTAGTGATAAGGCTGCGCGAGGCTATGACCGAATCAGGTGGTGATGTCATGAAAGGCTATACATATATTCATTGAGATTTCCCGACGCGTTGAGTGCTGTTGCGTAGCTCTATAAAGAATTGTATCTCAAAATGTCGACAGCGAAAAGAACAATAGATTCCTTCTTCAAACCACCAGCAAAGAAACCACGAGTATCAGAATTGGCAACAACAGAAGAAACGAAATCAACAAGAGAAGTATTGGTAAGTATCATACAACAAAACGGCTTCATTTTCGCCACTAATCGTCGAAGGAACGCGAATTCACGCGTCACTCAACGTATCCATTTCCGATACCATGTCTTCCTTCATCCATATCTTCGGAGCTGTCTTCGTTTCCATCTACGATTGGCAAAGAGATAAACAATCAAGCTGATCTCGATCTTCTTTACTTCGAGCCTTACATTCCTAAATATCTTGAACGTCAGGTGTTCCAATTTCTTCGTTCGGAATTGCCCTTTTACCGTGTAGAGTATGATATCAAGCGAGGAGGTATATCGACACATATCAAAACTCCAAGGTAGACCTTCCATTTTCTGAATGCAAGTCAATCACTAAAACTCGAGAAGGTGGACGACGGTATTCGGTCTCGATGAAACATCTAAGTTCAATGTCAATGGGGAACTTATTGATGCCAACAGCGGCAAGAAAATCGAGAAAGAGCGATGTTACACCAAATATCCACCTCGTCCAATCCCTAAATGTTTAGATGATTTACGACTTTCCACTGAAATGGCGACGGGTTGCAAGTTCAATTTTTGTCTTGTCAACTATTATGCATCTGGATCGGATTCGATCTCATATCAGTACGTCAACAGTACACAGGTTTTACTGTCATCCGCACCTAATTCTATGCTCTGATCTCAAGGCCCACTTTTCCTCTTTACCAGATACACCGTTTTCATTTCCTAATGTGACTTCTGTTCCTCATTTTCCTTAGAAATGTTTCTTTGGTGGGACATACTGACTCTCCGACTTTCAACAGTAGTGACGATGAAAGGTTCTTGGGCCCATTGCCGGCTATTGCAAGTTACTCGCTTGGAGCAAGGAGAGATTTCCTCATGAAACATAAACCTATCCCACCAAATGATAACGCTCCGCTTCCGCCGGAAACAAAACCTATCAAGCTGCCACTTGCAAGCGGGGATATGATATTGATGCGAGGTAGGACGCAGGCAAATTGGCTTCATTCTATCCCCAAGCGTACAGGGAAGAATGCTGATGATGGGGGGAGAATCAATATTACCTTTAGACGTGCTATGATAAAGGGTGGGACAGAGAACTACTATAATTATAATGTCGGCACTGGACCTGTGTATAAATGGGATGACATCCTGAAGGAAATGAGAATATGGAAAGAACTATGATTGGATTGATTAGAAGTAAACTTCACCCACCATCCGAATTTATATACTCTCGCATTGTAATGGAATCTAATCTATCTTCCGAACCTCATCTGTGCGTTACCATAGTTATATAACGCTTGCAAGAAAACTTGATATCCAACTCCGTGATTATCTTGCACGTGAAAAATTTCTGTGAGTCGCAATTGCCATGGTGGATATCCGGATAGTTCGACCGTTGGCCCAAATAATATCAAGAGATTTGGCTCTCCCATGATGCTTTCCGTGATTTCGGCATCAATGAGCTCTTGGCTAATATCATCCGACTCAATTTTGCCTCGTTGAGACATCTCTGTTAGCGTTTTGGTCAAGTCAACCAATGAATCCCGGCCATCTTCATTCGAAAGAAGTAGCACCGAAATATGCTGTAAAGAGCCAGGGAGTGTATCAGACGTCGACGTAGCTGATGAGGATTCCATGGATGGTACATGGGGAGCTCTCATAGACAACGCTGGATGATCTGGTCCAAAATATGAGGCCAATTTTCTCACTACTGCTCGATGCGTTGCTGGTATATAACCTTTAAGGATTCCTGCATTCCATCATTAGCACGCCACCAATCATATCTTGCTTTCCATACTACAATCACATACCAGTCTTTTCATACACTGACAACATTGGAATTCCTACACATGCACACCATGCTGTGATCTCTGCTACCTCATCGACTAGAGCCTCCAATCCCGCCCCTCCTCTTGCACCGTCCTCCAGATTCAATATGACACTGACATGCTCGGGTAATCTCTCTAGCCCCTTTACATCCTTCTGTATCAATCCTGGCGTCCGATGATGGTAAAATAAGATCGCAAATATGCGATCCTTTACCGCATGATATGCTTGCCTCAATCTAACATATAACGAGAATACTGCATGCACAACAGCGTATACTAATCCGTGCAATTGGAAACGAAAGAAATTGCGAATGCCAAGATGAGAGCGGGACTTGGGAGATGACGACTTGGACTTCGACTTCGATTTAGATCTACTTTGGCTTTTGATTGATGAAGTTCGCGATGGTAAATCGGTAGGGAGCAATGGCTAGAATATAATTATAGCGTCAATGAGTGGACGAGTGGATTGAATGGGTACCTGCAGGTACATAACGACAGGGCGAAATCAAAACTTGCCTCGATAAGCTTTCTTCGTTCTTCTGCTGTTAATAGGGTGTGACCACCTTTTGCATCTTCGCGGTACGCTTCAAGTGCTTTAGATTTACTAGTCATGTTGATAGTGACACAAGAAGTGTGAAGAATCCCAAGTGAATGGATAGAAAATTGGGGAGCGAAGTGTCCTAAAATATCTCTAGGACATTTGAAAGGCTGGAATTCATTACGAGGCCACGATTTTTGAGGGTCCACAGGTCTTCAAGGTTCAAGCGAGGCTGACCTTTCCGCGCCTCCGACCCATGTTACTGATACATTGTTCCCATAAGTCAAAACACACTTCACATACAAGCTTCATGAAATTTAAGTATGGCATCTCTTAACAGTGGCTCAGTGAGATCACTATATCCAAAAGGACCAAGCTTTACTTTGGAAAACTTCTCAAGTAAAGACTTCATAGTGAGAGATTTTGTGGAAGAACTGTCCGAAAGTGCGATTCCGATAAACAGGCGCTCTGGTCCAGCTCAACCTGCATTTGATGCCAAACCATTCATAAGGACATTTGAAAGTATTTATGCTCACTTTCTCAATGATCAATAGTCCTGAATGCTGATGAGAATCCAGGTGCCCTGCAACAGCTTGCGACACTTTCAGATGAGCTAGAGGAGAAGGAAACTGACCTCCTGACATCTGTTCGGCGGGCCGAGATACAGCATGATCAAACATTAGACACTTTAGGGCGCAAGCTGGATGAGTCAATTGATTCTTTTGAATCGCTCGATATAACACTAAACAACCCTAATGGCACGAATGGCGCAACCACAGATCGATATGGGCGACCGGAGGCAGGGGGAAATATTGCGGTCCAAATCGGAGAAAGACTCGAGGACTTAGACAAGCAGAGACGGCGTGCGATGGATGCCAACTTTTTAATACAATGCTGGATAGAAGTCAGCGAAAATGGGTCGCTCATATCTTTGGAGGATATGATTAGACGGCAAGGTGGAGGGGAGAACAAAGTCAGATCTGCTGTTATCGCCAGGCAGCTAATGCGCATGAGCCAGAGATTAGATCCGGCATCTTGGGCTAATGGCTCGAAAAAAGCCAATGGAATTACAAACGGCGTTGTCGGATACAAAGGCCATAATACTAGGGAAATTATAGAGAAATTCTCGGAAACTTTAGAAAAGGACCTTTTGAAACAGTTTGACAACAGTTATCGCCGCCAGAACTTTGATGATATGCTCGAGTGCGCAAAGGTCTTGCACGATTTCAACGGTGGATCTAGTGTTATTGGTACATTTGTCAATCAGCATCAATTCTTCATCGACCGAAGTCAACTTATTGCAGAGGAGGTCACAACCGACAATGAGACGTGGGAAATGTTGGCCGATCCCGACTCTGAGCCCCCAGGAGTTGAACCTAGCTTGCAATCTCTCATTGATGAGATCAGAGCTGTCATGCAAGAGGAATCTTTCATTATCAAACGAGCATTTCCATTCTATGAAGTTGTTCTCATCAAATTTATTCAGCGCATTTTCCAGCAATCTATACAGCAGCGTCTAGAGATGGTGCTTGAAAAGGCCGACACTATTTCTTCTTTAGCCTTCCTTAGGTCGTTGCATGCCTCAAGAACTTATATTAATAGCTTAATCGAAGACCTTAAAGCACATGGTCTTACAGAGCACCCCGAACCTTGCACAGCTCAAACTGCACAAAGTCTAGATCAGCAATTAGACGAACTATTCGTTCCATATCTGGTCGGCAATTCATATATTGATCGAGAGAGAAAGAGTCTAGAGGAGCTCTTCTCTTCATTGCTCTTTAAGTTTACTATCTACCACTCGCGGCGAAAGAAGGTTCCAACAGGTTTCATGGCTTCTTTGGCCCAGCAGGGAAGTCAGCTGTTATCTTCGGCAAAGGATGCATACATCGATCGTCTCGACTCTTCTGAACTCACCCCCACTCAAAAGGCTATGATGTTACGTGTTGCTGGCCTTCGAGACCTTGATAACAATAAGAATGAGATTGAAGTCACAGATGAAGATGGTGTGATAAGTGTCGCAAATGCTAAACGTATGCTCAAATGGCTTGCGGAAGGTGTGCGACGAGCGTTGGAGATGGGAAGTGGAAGCGACACACCTAAAGATGTCTCGGCTCTTCTAAACCTCCTACTTAGCAGCATGGGTGAGGTTTATATCGAGACAGCACTTGAGGCTGCTGCCGATCAAGCTGCCGCTCAAGAGAACATCAAAACTGAGCCTGATTTGGCCTACCTTCCTTCAGTGCGACCAGCAGTCATAATTACAAACGTGATGTCGCGGTTCATTAATACGGTACTCATACGCCTTGCAGAAACAAACACCACTGTTCGACGTGGAATGGAATCACAGACCAAAGCAAGTGTGGAGAGAATCGAAAAGAAGGCTAACGACATCATGCGCAGTACCATTACTGTGGTACTGAACTGGATTACAAGGCTATTGGCAGGCCAGAAAAAAACGGACTTTCGACCGAAGGATAGTGATCTTGGTTCAATTGAGACCTTACAAACTGCGACCTGTCTTGCTATCTGTAACTTTCTCCAGCGTGTGGCTAAGAATGCCGCACAAGCCGTTGATGGGCAGAATCTCGAGGTATTTAGCTGCGAGCTCGCAATCAGCATTCGAGACATGCTGTTTGAACACTTTAAAAAGTTCCAAGTGAATGCTACTGGTGGTTTGATGGTTACGAAAGATATGTCAAGTTATGTGTCCGCGCTGAAAGATTGGCCATTAACAAAGGATATCACGAGTGAAGTGGAAATCCTTGGTGACATTGGCAACTTGTTCATCGTTGGAGCAGAAGCGCTTAAAGAAAAATCGAGAGCCGTGCTTGCAAGTGGGGCCAGCAAGAAGTTGCAGAAAGCAGACTTCAAAGCTTTTGTATTGAAGAGAGACGATTCGGGAAGCGTAGGAGTTCAAAGTGTGCTTGCAGGATTATGATACCAAAACTCGAAACAGATGTCAATTGGAAAAGTAGGCGTTCGGGTGTAATCGGGGAAATATGGATGAATAAGAGTCATCTTATATGAGAGGGCCTTCTTCGCCGTTCACCATTATCTATAAAGTTGTACAATATTACAAGACAAATATGTTTGTCCTACATGATTTGCTCAAATATAGAGTTGGGAGGTTCTTCGTGATCATACGAGATTCGTAAAAGGATCCTTCTGCGTGACCTTTGTTGGCCCATTAAATCCATCAAATCCCGCCATATAACGCCGTTGCAATGCCCAAACTCCATTGTAATCCTTTAACATCGTACAAGCGGTCTTCGCCATTGACTCATGGCAAATTGAACCCAAAACCAGCCATACAACTCTTGTATTTTTCCACCATACTTGCGCAAGCTACTTGCGGATCCTTGGCCGTGCTAAATAGCATACATTCGTCTCGAGCAGCTTTCTCATCTTTACATACGCAGCATGGCTTTTCCAGAAACTACTTAGCTAATGTTCCAAATTGTCAATCATGGAAAGAAAATGGCTCCGTACCTTGGGCTTTGCAGAAGCTTCTCCAGTCGGTTTAAGATCTACGCCCATGTTTGCGCTGGTGGCCGATGTAGCTAGTTTCAAGATCAATAACTTGCTCACTCCAAATGGGGCAAGGAACTTTGAACTAGAGAAAGAGACATACGCATGTTGATTGCAGATGCTGACATGTTCAGATGTCGAATATCGTCCTTTAGAAGGCTTTGTAGATAATACATGTACACTTGGTTGTAATTTTGCCTCTCAATTTGTTGTGGTTTGTGGAGCGTTTGTATATGGATTTATATATTTGTATTTGTATTTGTAAGAAAGATCCAAAATTCCATCTCACATAACATCACGACATTATCCCGGACCGAGCGGCCGTCTGAGGCCGATATGTCGGTGAAAAGTCTACCCGATCCGTAAATCGACCAAATCGAGATTAGCCTTTCTTAACCCTGAGCATTTGAAGACCTGCAGCTGCAACCCCCACCACCTAAAAACATTGCCGCATCCATCAATTTCATCAATCTGCAACTAGATCTCTTGCTTGCAAATTTTTGTTTTTTTCCTATCTCTTTCGAAACTTGTTATACCTGTGCAACGTTAAGACTCAAGATGACTACCGCAACAAAAATCTTCTCGCTGGAAGGAAAGGGGTTGAAACTGGATTCCGCCGCCGATGTCGAGCCGCATATTAAGACACTGAGGGAGATGAAAGATGTGGAGGAAGTGAGATTTTTGGGAAACACCTTGGGCGTTGAGGCTTGTAGGGTGATTGGAGAGGTTTTGGGAGAGAAGACAAGTTTGAAGGTACGTCGGGTCTTCCATCATAAATTTCCGTCTTAATCCTTCAAAGCGGCATTTTAGATGCCTAGAACAAGGGGACAAATATAGTTGCTGACCTCTACATTAAGATTGCAAACTTGGCGGATATATTTACTGGACGATTGCTTAACGAAATTCCACAAGCTCTTTCATCTCTCCTTACTGCCCTGCTCAAGCTCCCAAATTTGCATACGGTCAATTTGAATGACAATGCCTTTGGACTCAATACTCAAGCTCCACTCGTCTCATTCCTTTCTTCGCACACTCCGCTTCAACATCTCATCCTCAATAATAACGGACTGGGACCTCATGCTGGTATTTTGATTGCAGATGCACTTAGCGCATTACACGCAAAGAAAGTCGAGGCACGTGCGGCAGGAAACCAAGTTCCAGATTTGGAAACTGTCATTTGCGGACGCAACAGATTGGAGAATGGAAGTATGGCGGCTTGGGCAAAAGCATATAGCTTGCATACCGGTGTAAAGAAAGTCAAAATGGTACAGAATGGCATTCGACAAGAGGGAATTAGTCACTTGTTAAGTGAAGGTTTGAAATATGCGAAGGGTATTGAGATTCTCGACCTACAAGACAATACTTTTACAATTACGGGCTCAAAGGCCTTGGCTAGAGTCGTAGGAGGATGGGCCAATATCCAGGAGTTGGGTGTTGGAGATTCCCTGTTGGGTGGAAAGGGAAGTGTCATTTTTGCAGAGGCTTTGAAGAAGGGCAGAAACACCAAGTTAGAGATTTTGAGGTTACAGTTCAACGATATTGGAGTAAAGGGTCTAACAGTCTTCACCGCCGCTGCGAAGGAGGCTCTACCAAAATTGAAGAAGATTGAGTTGAATGGGAACAAATTCGACGAAGATCATGATTGCATTGTGGAATTGAAGGAGTTATTGGAGGAAAGAAAGGAGAAGTTAGCGGGTGAGATAATCATTGAGGATGATTGGGGTCTTGACGATTTAGAGGATTTGGAAGGAGAAAGTGATGAAGAGAGTGATGAGGAAGAAGAGGGAGAACAAGAGGAGCAAAGAGAACAATTAATCCACGATGCAGAGGAAGCTCAAGAAGGAGAACCTGTTGCACAAAGAGAGGACAAGGATGTCGATGACCTCGCAAAGGTTCTTGGCAAAAACCTCCAAGTCTGAAAATGGTATTACGATTATGAATGATGGATTTTGGATGATTTTGGCAGAAACAAATATTCGGGTTTGGCATGGCCAAGGAATGGTTTGGTTAGATGGGTAGAACACGTTGAGGCAAAGGAAGGGGAGAATTCTGGCGGAGCTCTTTGTGCATACCCCCACTCATGTTACTGGAGTAGAACCTTCGGTTTTCTGTTTCATGCACATATGCATAGCATGGTATAATTGCTTCTTTCTTGATGGAAGTTGGCGTTGCAAGCATTCCCGTAGATAGATACTTTTAGACAGGTAAAGAATTGAACATTTCTTTTGCCATCCAAGTAAATATTATTCGTTGTTGACTCAATTGTCTTGTCATCCGGGCATTGTAGTGTTATAAGAAGCTCATATCCCGATAAGCCTTCAATGCTTCAAAGCTCACCCAATAACATTTGTACCAAGATCATTGAGGCTCTTCCACATCATCTCCAATTCGCCCGTATGTAGGTATGTATGTCATGTCTGCTATCGAACTCCGAACCTGGTAACCAATCAAGTTGAATACATCCAATTCGTTACCGAATTGACTTTTTCCAACCCAGTCATCATTCTCAAGCCTCCATCTAGATCTTTTGATTATATATCAAAATTCCATGATAACTTCCAGGATCTGATTACTCATTTCGTGTGGAAGAAGAACCATTTGAAACCTTATGTGATATATAATACAGATCCCATATTTATGTGATGATTAAATAGGTAGACAAAGCCAATAAACTCTAAGTTTTAGGAGGTACCTCGGCCTTTACTCGCAAAGTGGGAGAGTTGACTATTTTTTTTTTCCTTTGTTGATATATTTATGACTCCGAATTCTGAACTTGTCAATCTCTTTACTTTCCTATTTTACCTTTTCATCTTGTTTCTCTTCAATTGAAGAGATGGATCCTTCTGGTGCAGGAACATGCGCGCAGATTGCTAGGCAAGATGCTAATCGAAAGCTTGATGATATGAATGCGATGCCCGTTTCTCATGAATCGGGTGGCACGAAGACTTTTGATCCAGTGGATATAGAGATATCGAAGCACAAGAAGGGATGGAGGAAGATTGTTAGGAATTTCACTCCCTCGTATGTTATTTTCTTCCGTGTCATCAGTATCTAAGGGAAAACTTTCAGAGTCAGGACCTTTGCCACCTTCTTCTTCTTTTTTCTTCTCACATTCTAACATATCTCTAGATGGTTCTCCGCAACAATGGGCACGGGAATCGTATCTATCCTGCTTCATAACCTTCCTTATAATGGCGCTTGGCTAAAATATATCTCTATCGTCATATTTGTACTCAATATCTTTCTTTTCTGTACATTTCTTGCTATTTCGCTGGCGAGATATATATTGTATCCGCAAATATGGACGGCCATGATACGGCATCCTGCACAATCATTATTTCTGGGAACGTTTCCGATGGGATTGGCTACGATTATTAATATGACTGTTTTTGTGTGTGTGCCGGCTTGGGGAGGGTGGGTAGTGTATTTGGTGAGTTTTCTTTACCTTTTACGATCGTGAGGGACTTGGACAGCGTGAATGAGAACTAACTTTTTCTGTGAAGGCTTGGACTTTGTGGTGGATAGATGCGATTATTTCTGTAGCGACTTGCTTCTATCTTCCTTTCGTAATGTATGTTTCCCCTTTCATGCAAATTGTCCGAGTTATTTGACTAATCGCTCTTATAGCATGTCTCTCCATAAAGTTGAACTTTCAACTATGACGGCTGCCTGGCTTCTCCCGATTGTTGCCCCTATCGTTGCAGCTGCTTCAGGGGGCATTGTCGCTTCCGTCCGTAAGTCCATTTCTATCTTTTCAACTCTCCATTTCTTAATATTTCGATAAATATATTGGGATTTCCAAATCTCCTGAATTTTCATCTGAATTTGGATTGCAAAAGTTCTTCCAAACTTAATCACCTAACAAATGAACAAACAAAAACTTACACCCCTCAGTCCCCAATCCCCAACACGCCCTCTATACTGTCCTAGTCTCCTACATCCTCTTCGGAACCGGCTTCCCCCTCGCAATGACAATCCTCGTAATCTACTTCCAACGTCTCACCGTCTACAAGATCCCTCCTCGAGAAGTAATCGTTTCGGTCTTTCTGCCCCTCGGTCCCCTCGGCCAAGGCGGTTTCGCACTCATGCAATTAGGAAAAGTTTCCTTGACCCTTTTCCCCCAAACCAACACTCTCCCCGCTATCCCAGCCCCTGGTCCCGGTCCCATCTTCTATACTCTCGGATTTTTCTTCGCGCTCATAATGTGGGGCTTCGGTCTCCTGTGGCTATTCTTCGCGCTGGCGAGTATTTCCCGATCGCGATTTCCGTTTAATATGGGATGGTGGGGATTTACATTCCCGCTGGGGGTTTTCACAACATCGACTGTGATGATTGGGGTAGAGCTTCCGTCGAGAATTTTCAGAGTGTTAGGAACGGTTTTTAGTGTTTTGGTGACGGCGCTGTGGGTAATGGTTGCGGTGGGAACGGTCAAGAGGGCGTTTTGGGGAGGGTTGATTTTCGCGCCTTGTTTGAAGGATGTGGAGGGGGCGGAGAGGGAGGCGAGATTACATTTTGCGGGAAGTGGGAAGGGGGGGAAGAAGTCGGATAAGGCGAGTGGAGATGAGAATGCGAATGGAGTTATACAGAGGAGAACAGGAAATGCAAGTCTAGTTTAGGGTTAGCGAGCATGTGGGTTTTTGTATACCTCTTTCCTTTTGCTTTTCTCTCAAGTCTTTTTGCATTAGATGGGTTGGTGGGGATGAAGCTCGCGCTTTTTGTATTGATATTGTATAGATGAATCTCGTTTCTAGAAAACTCAACAAATAATAATTTACAAGATACAAACGACTAAGTATACACATACTCACTTTCCACACCCATTTTCCGGATCAATAAAATCAAAATCAACATAAGTAGGGGACGCATCCGACCACCTGTAGAGTGTGACTCGAGTATACGGAAGATACAGTGTATATGATAACTGCATCTGTGTACTTTTTGATATCAAGGTATCTAGGTATGTATCCATCTCTACGTGGGTATTGATTGAATCTCGAATGAATACCGAATACTGGATTCCCATAGAGATATGGGGTTGGAAATACTCTAAATTGAATGGTGGGATTGTATATCTATTCATTCTACCTATCCGTCCATATATCAAATTCTATTTACCCTTCACCCAAAACCAGAGATAGAAATTCTGTTCCTTGCTATTCATCACGCACACACATATGGAAACCCACACGGCACACGTTTTTTGACACTTGAATTTATTCGTTGATTCATTCATATATACAGTACCATACCATGTCGTACAATACCATACAATATCATACCATATCATACAATACCATACCAATTTCAATTTCAATTTCAATTTCCAAATTCCAAAAAGCAAGGAGGCAAGCAGACTCCAGAAGACAAGAGACAAGAGACAAGAGAATGGAATTGAAAAGAAAGCAAAGCAAAGCAAGGAAAGATGAATCATAGGATTTTCTATTCTCTTTTAGCCCAGCCCAGCCCAGCCTATCCTATCCTATCCTATCCTATCCTATCCTATCCTATTAAATCAAATCAAATCACATTTTCCAATACTATTCAACTATTTATTAACTAGCTATCCAACTAACTAATCAATCATACTAATCAATCATACTATATCTACATACCTCTCTTACTTATATCTATATCTATAAACTACTAAATAGGTATATATATCTATGCATATATATACCCTACACCTCTTTATTTTGTTATTCCATCTCATCTCATCTCATCTCATCTCAAATATAATATTTATATATCATATATCATATATCATATATTCCTATTACTATATACAATATACCGCTCTTATATTCACAATATTTATCTATTCATCTACCCATTTACTCATACATCTACCTACCTACCCAACTAATAACACGGCGATTCCCACTTGAGTAATTTATACCACAAGTCTCTACTTTTCATTTTCATCTCCATTGCCATTTCCATATCTTCTCATCCCCCTCTCCCTCTCCCTCTCCCTGTCCCTCTCCCCCCAACAAAAATCCGACAAGTAGAGAAACCATTGCAAAACCAGAAAAGCGACAAACACCAGAAACCCCCCCAGAGATCTATCAAATATCCATATTACAATTAATTCTTTCCCAAAAACAAACCGATATACAAAACATACAAAACATACAAACAGTACAGTACAGTACACCACACTACACTACACTACATAAACTCCCTGCCCAAACACAACACACACAGATACAATAAATCTTCACAGAACCAAACAAGGAGAATCCATACAAGCAGCACAATCACAGTGACAAGAACCTCTATTATCCATAAAGCATAGACTAGTCGACAAGATTCTCAGAATCCTACATAGAAGATAATGAATCAAATATACATCTCCCATTTCTATTCACGCATCCTCTGCCTATCGTTTGCGTCATTTCCCCGCATGTTTCCTCTTATTTGCTCTGTTCCATTCCATTCCATGTCCATCTTCCCAAACTCGTATGTATCCACACTCACCGAGATGACAAAACACATACCCATTTCCTGTTTATAGATGAATAGTGTAGTCAGAAGACATGGTTACACTCGAACAAATGGTGGTATTTTAGACTTATTGATGTGCTTCTGATATTCTACTGCTGGAACGCGAAATCGCATGTTTCTGGGTATGATTGGGAGGAACTGAACGGCGAGCAGTTGTTTTGCTGCTTCTGAGATTCGTATACTCGTGGCCATGAAAGAGAGAAGATTGGAGTAGGGCGGGAAGTAGATATTTTAGAGTGAAAAGAACAATAAAGAGTAGAAAAGGGTGAGGAATGAAGAGATGAGTGAAAAATAAAGAGCAAAGACAAGAGAGAAATGAAACGGAGGGGATTGAGACGAACGGAAGTAAAGGACAAGACGCGAATACAGTGCTTTCAAACCACAATCGACCGAACAAGGCGAAGGAAAGCGAACACTTGATTACGACGGATTACCTAACCAGCTTGTGAAGTTTCTCAATATCATATCGTCGATGTAACTATCAGAACATCGCTAGGAGATTAATCTTGTACTTTGGTATGATTGATGATCAACCTCGTGTATGTATTGTCACTAAATTTCCGAGCCAAGTTCAGTATTCGGAAATGATCAAATTTTTTTCGGATCCAATAACACGTCAATCGGAAGAATTCAGCATGCCATTCAAGAAAGTCAAGGAATCCATTCGTGCATATTATTCGGGTGAACTTGCAAATATAAAGAAATCTGAAACAAATTTCGAACATTATCAAAGTCCTTTGGTATACGTTACTTTCGAACACGTACCGAGTGATTGTGGTTGACCCAATATCATTTGACGATTAGATATTGTCTCGCTTCGAGACTTGTCTAACATTGATAGGACCAACTGCTATGATCTAGATTTAGTGTCCGTGGCGTTGAAGAAATCACAAACACGTGTAATTTAACTTCTACTCCAATCGGAGCAACTTTGACAACTTTGGCAGCGCACTGTTGTACAAATCGATCTCCATAATGTATTAGAAAGCAGAAATTTGAAGCTACTCTCAGGTCAACTTCGATCGACAAAGGGGTGACGTTAGGATGATGCGAGTTACTAGTCTCGACCATCAAGGGAGCAGGTTAAACCGGTAAAAGTACCAAGGGAACTCAAGATTGTTTGCAGCATTCATGTACTAAGCAATAAGAGATGTGGACAGAGTGGTCTGGGCCCTCCTCCACAATCGTGAAGATGTGACATCAACTTCTATTCTTTATCAAACTTTCGGACGGTATGAAAAGCACAGATAAATTAGGGATTAAGCGCCAGGTACCCGGAACGAACCCAATAGCTTCTGTATGATTCATGAGACCTAAACACAGCGCGTATTACGATATTAGATATATCTTGTCTTAGCCGCCGAATGGAAAGGGAAAAAGAGTCATATTGAATGATGATTGGCTCGGCGGAACCGAAGCCATTGGAAATTGATCTGCACTAGTCTTTTTTATAAAACTAGGTGATATTGAAAGTGAGAAATGAATAGTACGTTTCCAGATAGTACATAATTCTGCGAACGAGTGGTGGTGGTGAGCTTGCATCTACTGGACGCTTGAACGATGACACGACATTATGCGGTGATGAGGGGAGACTACCGGCAGGGGCGTGGAGACCGCAGGGAAGACATTGCATGGAAGCGCTAGAAGATTAATAAGGGAAAAAAAAAAAATATGTGCACTCCCGTAGGCCGTACCGTTAGGTACTGTACGAGAGGAGTGGGATTGGCACTGGGACTTTCCCCCGAGGATACCTCACCTGAACAACAACGGAACGTTGTATTCTCCATATCACAAGAGATTCAATAATATTACGAAACCGTACACACAAGTAGGTGGACATGAAAAGAACAGAAATAATCGGATCCCTTAACCATCGGGATTCGGAAATGATATTCACTGAAGAATGCGGAGTGTAGTAGTATAGCATTGTAGTAGTAATATAAAGTAGTGTGCGATCCAGATTGGTAGATGATGTGTTATCGAACTTTCAATAAGAGGGACCATGAAGATGTTTGGTTGGAGATGGGCATGTTGGGTGAGCGAAGCAGATATCCAGGATGATGTTAATCTGATTGATGTAACATTAATCTATGTGGATTATGGATTTCATTTCCTTCAACCGAAATTTCAACATTTCTTCATCTCAACCAGGACTGAATGCGTGTAAGATGTCCACTCAAATAGGCTAAAGGTTGAAGCATGACAATGTCACACACAATATGCCATTGACAGCGGGGAACTTACTGATATGAGGATGTATGGGGAGGGGGGAGGGGGGAGATAAGGAATGTTAATAAGGACCCCCATACCTATATCAACGGGAGATGGGAGATGGATGTTGACGAGAACGCAATGGGGGATGTCGAGGCGGGAAAGTGGCCGGCGTTCCCGTTGCTCGTGATGTTTACTAATGAGAAGGTACTAGTTGAGCAAGAGCGAGAAGAGCGAGAAAAGCGAGAAAGCGAGGAAGCGAGGAAGCGAGAAAGGCGAGAAAAGCGAGGCGACATCAGGCAAGATGTGAGGCAAGAGGCAAGAGGAGAGAGGAAGAGGGGGAAAGAGGAAAAGAGGAAAGAGCGTATGAGCAAGGATACGAGACCAACAGAACGGTCACAACTTCCGAAAGAAGAAGGCGTCGCAACCTTTCGGCCTTATAGTGGCTTCACACGTGCAGATAGAAAAAAAAATAACCAGGAAGAATGATTGGGAAGAAGGTTTCAAATGTCGAAAGCGAAAAAGAAAAGGAAAAGGAAAAAAAAAAGGCTTAAAAGGGCCCAAAGAGGAGTGATATTAATACGCTTCTCCACCAGTGACAAAATAGCATGAAGCTGGATTTTTTGATTGATTGATATTTTTACATTGGTCTGGACTTTTTGATAGACGAAAACACAGTATCATGTACGGGTTGTATGGCATGTATGGCATGCTTTTGGTCGATGGATACCTTTGTCTTGCCCGCATCGGAGTGTGCAGCAACTGGAGTCGATCTTCCCTCTCTTCACGAGATGCATTATCATAGATAGACGGATAGATGGATAGATGGATAGGTGGGTACATACATACACACACACATACATACATTAGGTAGATACTTGCGTAGTATTGTGGTGTGAACTATTGAATCTGTTGACGTGAGAAGGAAGAAGATAGACCATAGACCATCGAGGCCAGCACTGCATAATGTTTCCCTCCACGTTGACGATGATGCCATCTCTTTCTTATCAAGGTACCAAGTTACCACACTTCTCGTTCCTTGATACCCAAGTAACCCAACCCTTCTAACCCTTCCAACCCTCGCACGGGGATTTCACCCGTTTTGATCTTCAAGGCTCACGGTTATCTACACTCCGGACCACCGAATGTCCACACCGACCGAAGATTGCAGCAGAATCCGACCCATTTCCTTTTTTTGTGTTGGCCCCTCATGCCATGCTTCATTCAATATTGCAAGGCTTCAATGACTGACAGACAGATACACACACGCACGCACGCACGCACGCACGCACGCACATTACACACATACACCACACGCATCCCTTCTCTCGTAATACGTACCGTACCGTACCGTACATACTCCACCTACACCGACTTTTCTTGCACCTGATTCGTCATCATACGGGATCATGGAACCGACAGGGAAGAGAGGAAGGGTTTCGTTGAGTGAATGGAAACTGGAAAGTAAAATTGAGAAGAGCATGAGATTATTGGTAATGTTCCATCCGAGTTGGAATTGAAGATCGAATGAATGTGCGGTGCCTGGCCCAAGGTACCTGATATCTTGCACGAAGTTGTGATTACTATCATCATATCATGCCATGCCATGGCCGTGTCGTTGAGCAGCCGTCAACGGTTGACGGTTGACCAGCCATCTCTTTTGTTGATGTAGAAACTATTTCCAATTAGATGCAAATAAAGTTTTGATTAAAGTGCCTAGAGAGACGGACGTTTACAGCCGCAGTAGACATCCATACCTATGTGCTCTGTACAGACACATACAGACACATACAGGCACATACAGGCCAGCTCGAAAGATGATGATAATATCACGAGTCAAGAATGAAGATCATCTATTCCCGGTTTTCCCCTCCTCTCTCCTCTCTCCTCTCTCCTCTCTCCGGACCTCCACCACGGAGTCTATCGTTTATCTCACCCCCACTAATTACGAACTCTACGTTTTTGTTTCTCTTTTGTTTGTGTTTCTCTTCTAGTACCAAGTCAACGCAACAGCCATGAGGGTTTTCTTCCGTCAGTACTTCGTACAGCAGGAGGTGGCCATGGCAGTAATGATAATGATAATGATAACAAGTGCTAAGAAAAGTACGGGATACGAATTGCTGTACCCAATCTAACCCCCAGAAGAACCACCTGCTCCCAACCACCAACCATTTTATTGCTTTTGATTGCCTCTTTTCCATGCACCAATGGAAACTAGGAAATTAACGGCTCGTCCCTTTGCCCTTTGCCCATTGCCCATTTATTATCCATCGACCCTCTTAGTACTAGCCAGTAATAGAATGGCTACGTCGATGTTTTTCGAGCTGTGAGGCTATCACTATCACTCCAAGTGACCCCGAAAAGATTGAATCCAGTGAATGGATTCTCCACAGCTGTCTGTGCAGTGTCGTCTACGGTGTATGCCTGTTGAAGAATTAAATTCAAGGCCCAAGGAAAAGAAAAGAGAAGAAAGGCGAAGAAAAGAGGAGAAAAGAAAAGAAAAGAAAAGAAAATGCAATAGATAGATGTTCTGGCCTAGGAGGTATAGCAATGACGGACCTTGGGATCTTCGACCGTGGACCTTAGATGCACCTTGGACTTGACCTTAGACATTAGACCATAGACCATAGACCATGCCTTCATGGCCTCATGCCCTCATGCCTTAGACCTTGCAGCCTTGATGTTGGCTTGGAAAATACTACCTCAGACGATAATCAAATCAAATCAATTCAAATCAATTCAATTCAATTCCAGCCAAATAAAGTAAAACTCAAGAAAAAAGAAAGTACTGGAATAGCAACAACCCTATCCCCCATCCGCTCTAGCGTCATTTGCTCGCTCCATCCACTAAGTTGCTCATATCTCGAGGTCCCCAATCAAAACCTTTCATCTCCCCCTTCCTTCAACATCAACAACGAATCAAACAATTTCAACGCAAAACCACACACCAAAACGACCCATTTTCATTTTCATCGCTGTTACCCCAAGAACTGCAAAGTACGCAAGATACCAATCAGACGTATTCGAGTATTTTCGAGTCCCTTTTTCACGACAGCGAATCATTTCACTGCAATCCCCTTCAATCTCTGCTGATTTTGCACAATTTGATCTTCCATCCACACAGATTGTCGCATCGCGCCGCAACTGTACACAAAAATACAAAAATAACCTTAACCATCGACACAGCATAAAGGTTGATTAAAGAGAGAAGCACAAGCCAAAAGAGTTTCGCAAAGGAAATCAATCCCGTCCAATCCAATCCCATCCAATCCAATTACGCTCGTGCTTTCTCTCTCCCGTTATCATTCACTCGGTTTATTGACGTGAATTGGTATTGATATTCGAATATCACTTTCTACCTGTCTATCTAATTTGTATTTGCCTAGGCATCTTCGTTACCCATCCATCCTAGACGCGCTCAATTCCCAAGGGAAAACAAAGAAGGAAGACTCCAATAACGTGTCAGATACTACTACTACCTTGTATCAAACATCGTGGAATTTTTCAAGAGGGGTGGTGACAAGCCAAAGCAGACCACTGCCAATCACTCATCGTCTTCTTCCACCAGCAATATCATCGCCATAGCCCTATCAACAACTCCAGAGACCGCAACGCCAAAACAATTGGCCATAGCACCGATCCCGTGATTAATTCTACCTGCGGGAAGGATTAAACAGAGCTTGCCATTGAATTGATCTGAATTGATTCCAAGTCGCGTATTGGAAGGTGAGTTTCTTCTCTAGTCAAACAATTTGATACTTCAAATTTCATATCCACTGTCTAAAAGTTGTTTATCCTCGGCTTTTGCTCTTGATTTGTACTCATTGTCGCGGCTGCGTGTCACACTAGCATCAAAGCTATGGGTACACAATAGAAGCTAAAGCTAAAGAGTATTTGATCATTCGAAGCAAAGCAAAGCAAAGGAGACCAAAAGCAAAGCAAAGTGGGAAACTGCTTATACTATATATATACAAGAAACTTCTAGGATAACTAACTAACATTTATTTTGTCAACCTCCTTTAGCCAGTCAACTTGAAGAGTCACAACACATACACATACACACACACACATTCACACACATTCACACACATTCACACACATTCACACACATTCACACACACACACACACACACACACACACACACACACACACAC